>SOYY01000130.1:0-34848 GCA_008369825.1 Triplophysa tibetana | reverse complement strand
GTAGTGTGACAGAATCTCCCTCCATCACTGACACTGACTCACTTCTCTGCATCAACACCAAACACACACTGAAGAACATATAAAAACTCAAATAAATTCAGTCCGACATAAAATAACAATAATTATTAAAACAGTGTATTATTTTCTCTTACTACACAACACAAACAAGATCAAAGCAAATGGAAGAGATAAAATCATCCTGCTTAACATTCACTCGGATCTTTCACACATATTTGTTCTCGGTATGAAGTTGATATCTGGACATGCGATGAAACCACATACCACTCACACAAACAAACAAATGCAAGTGCACAACACTTCCTAAAGACACCCTCAGACTTTATCTCGTGCACCAGCGAGCAGAACAAACCACATTCATTTAGCTCAGATCTAAACACACCAAAAAACACAGAAGACGAAAGTGAACAACATTTACGCACAAATGTACAGACAAACACAACAAATACATGAATTCATTTCAGTGTAACTTCACAAGAGACTCTCTTCGTCTAATGCATTTCACACATACTTCAGTAAAACAATGTTTACATTTTTGTCATTTATATTTCATGTTATTTAGCTTATGAAAGACTAGTTTACCCAAAAATATCTTAATAAATAACACAGTTCAGATATGTTTTATCAAGCATCTGTTTATTTAACCACAATTACATTGAATGTTATACAGTATTTACAATAAGGTAGAATAAACGTTGTTTTTGTCTGCAGCTACAGAGTTTAATCTTGTGTTCAATGTGTTGTATGATGATACGAGATGTGACATGTGGACAAGAGCGCTGTTCATTCACTTCACCACCTACGTTTCCTGCCAGTCTTTAAGACACAAACCTACAACCTTTGGGTTACAAGTCCAAGTCTCTAACCATCAGTCCACAAACACAAAATAACGTACATGATATTCTTTTATTGACCCGTCACAGATCTTTGTTTGGGATTATTTAGAAAGTGTCACAAATTACACAACAGCATATAAAAGAATCAGGAAATCTTTAGCTATACTGTGTATAAACAGATGTTGAGTTGATCTGAACTCAAATGACAACGTTTAATCGAGACTGTAATTAACAGTAAAGTGGAGTTAAAAACACAATATTTTATGTTTAACACTTTCTTACATTGAAAGATATGAAATGTTATTTATATTATGCGCTCAAATATAATGAAAAAATAATCGTATGCACTGAAAAAATACACTATTAGTACAGAATACAAATAATTAAATCATGTTTGTTTTTCAGTGTAATAATAAATACCGTTTAAATAGCAGCAGGCTTTAGTACAAATCATTTCTTCACTCACCGTGCAGCATAAACAGGAACAAAAAAGAGAAAATCATCCTGAAAAACAATTATTTGTTTTTTTATCATAAACTCTTGTCAAAGAGTTTTTTTGTGCTTTACTCTGATCTCTCTCACACTTTTGTTCTCATTACAAAGATAATTTGTGTATGTGAGATGAAACCACATTTTCCACACACAGCACAAAGATACACAAACACAAGTGCACAACACACTTTCTACAGTCTCGGGCAGGCTCAGATCTTAACCAAACTGACAAACTTAAAACTTAACAAAGTTAACTCACAACAGAGATCTTTGAGTTCAGGATTATTCATTTCCTGAAGAAGAGAGATCTAGTGAAACTGGACTCTTCATACTTTGTGTATCAAAAGAAATAACACAGTTCAGATTTTCAAACATACATTAGAAATCAGTTAATCACATTAATATTGTTGATACGTCACAGATCTCATGGGTTTGTCCATACGCTGATGAGATTTCTATCAAACACAGAAATACAAATTTATTTCACACAAAAATTAATACAAAATGAACAGAAAGTGCTTAGTTTTCTCCAAAATGAGAAGAAAGTGAAATGTATGATGAATGTGTGTGATGTTTATTCATTGACCTGTGACAGATCTCTCATGTGAAGACTGTAGATGATCTCTGTGTATTCTGACATGATCTTCTCATCTCTCACCGTTTCATCTGAAACACATGTATGTTGTGTTACTGTTGTTTAATTTGGGTATTTATTAAACACTTTGTTTATTTGTTAAGGACACACTTACTCTCTTGTTTGGTCTATACTGTGCAGACAACAGCACACAGCACAAATCACAAACATCACAACTGGCAGAAGAATCCTCACATGAAGAAATGAAATGACTTGCTGAGAGTCTAAATCAGATGTAAGATATTGTAATACCTTTCTCTATATTTAGTACAGAAAATGTCTGATCAGTTCAGTAAATAAACATTAAAATTATTCTGTACATACCTGAACACGTCTTACAGACATCATTGATGTCTAGATGTTGAGTCTGGTTGCTGACTGGATTGGACACCACACATCTGTATGTGTATTATCCTGATATTCCACCTCCAGTGGTAGAAAGAGTCTGATGTTGAGATCAGACACACTGATGCTGGACAATAAACTGTTTCCTTTGTACCAGGAGAGACTCACATGTGTCACATTCATCACTGAACACAACAACACACATTTTGACACTGAAGATCTTTCTGATGATGAAGAACATTGAGAAGAGTTTCTGATGATGACAGGAACAGGCAGACGAGCTGGAAGACATGACAGGTGGCAATAGACAGTTTACTTACAGAAACCTATAGATTTGCATTTTCAATAATTTAACATTGCTCACCATGGACAATAACAGTAAAACTTGTGTATGAGAACTTGTCACTGCTGATCATTAGTTTATAAAGTCCAGAGTGTTCAGTTTTGATGTTTGTGATGGTGAGAGATCCAGTCTGACTGTCCATCTGTAGATGATCTCTGATAATCCCATCCTTACTAACAAAAAAAGTGTTCATCTGTTCCCTTTTAATGATTTCGGCCAAACGAGTGTTTAGTTTAAAAGTCCAGAGTATCTGTATATCTGTCTGTGTGTGAGTAAGATGAGTGTGTAGAGTGACAGAATCTCCCTCCATCACTGACACTGACCTCACTTCATCTGGATCAACACCAAACACACCTGAAGAACATATTTCGGTCAGCCTGAGAATATATATTATGTTACTTCATAAATCAAGCCTCTCAAGCACAAATATGCTTGTATTTGCAAAAGATTATATAGAAAACACGATCTAAACTCTGAAATAAGCCTCCATAATGTAAATCAAAAACTCAAATTATCAAAAGAATTGCTAACAGTCACTTACTCCACAGGAAAATTAAAGCACACAGACGAGAGAAAATCATTCTGACACCTTTGGCTCGACTTAGTATACTGGTTCTTTGAGTTGATCTTGTACAAACTCAAGTACAAAAACAGTTTCAGCATAAACACATGTGTTCAGCTCAGACTCACAATTCAGTGACCTCAAAAACCGAAGCTCTGACTTTATAGAGAGCAAATGCACAAGTGTTACAAAAGAGACCTTGTGGAAAACTATCAAGGAAGTTTAGCGATATTTCTTATTAGTTTACTACACCACTACAAAAACTGATAAGTTAAAACAAATTCAAGAAAACTTGTCAGAAGTCAATTCTTCAATTGATTTGTTATATCATGAGCTTCCTCTGGTGGTGTTTTATAATATACATTTAAAATTCTGAATTTGAACAAAAAGCTTCATTGAACTATATTAAACACATACAATGAGATGACCAGAAGAACTGAATCACACCTGACCTCACATCAGGTTTTTTTTGGCATTATAAACTGGAAAAGCTTTGTGTAGGTACTGTGTTTCTAGTTCACTATCGCCCCCTGCTGGTGTCCTATGATATCTTCTCCAGATTAACTCGGTTCGTGAAGCAACAAAGTTAGTGCAGCCACCCCCACCACAGAAGAGACGACCAATAGAAGAAAATACAAAACTTTAACACAAATTAACCAAAATAAAGTCACTGCAGTAATACTTCCGAAGTACCTGTCATGTCTTATAAAACACAGTGTTGTCTTGAATCAATAAAGATCTAATACCTGAAAAGAGGATGGCTAAAGTGATTAAACTCACCATTCTCAGTAACACTGAATATCTTCTGCAAATGTTCTTTGTTCCTAAATATCAATAGTTTATAAAGTCCAGAGTCTGTGATTCTGATGCTTGTGATGTTGAGAGATCCAGTCTGACTGTCCAACTTCAGTCTGTCCAACTTCAAATGTTTTGCTACCATCAAACATTAATACTCTTGATACTGTTTAGATCTGTGGTTCTCAAATTTTTTGTTGAAAGGCCCCCTTGTGTGGGGTGCACCACTTTGCGACCAGCCATCCACCCATCCCCCCCCCCCCCCAAAAAAAATTATCATTTTAAACTTGGAATTGATGTTTGAATGTGTTGCCTGTTTAATATTACATCTAACTAAAATAAATGTATATGAGCTTTGATATTCATTAACTGTCTAAATGCAAAAGCAAAGGAATTTCTATAACATGCTCCTCATCGGTTTTAAGCAAAAATGAGTAGGCCTACAAAACAAATGTACTATCAAACGCATATGCTTAAATGAGTCTCTACCTGACCTCACCCCAGAAACTCTTCCCCACCAAGATGAGATACAAAAGAGTTTGGACAAGTCCAAACACATAAAATCTTAAACTTTAGAATTTCTGTGTGTCAAAGTCTCTACTGTACATAACCTTCACACTATCGCCCCCTGGTGTCCACTGATGTCTGTGTTCTCCTCCTCAGTCTGTCTCCAAATATCTCATAACTGTCAAATATATCATATCTTTCAGCTTAATGAGTCTCTTCAGATTCCAGCATCCACAGAATCTGTTCTTGTCTCTGTATGTGTGTAAGATCAGTGTGTAGAGTGACAGAATCTCCCTCCATCACTGACTTCACTTCATCTGAATCAACATCAAACACAATTTGGTAGTCTTGCAATAAATAAAATAGTTTTTAAATTCTACTTATTGTTAAAAGATTTGTTTACCAAAATATTGTCTCATTTATTTCTCAATCAATTTAATTAATTGCCTGCAATCAAGAGAATCTGTTTACATTTCTTTATCCCTCACTTTTTGTATTACAGTTTTTTTCAACTGCTTCCGCACATTTTCAAAACGTTGCCTCTTTTTTTCAAAACTTTACACACAAATCCAAGAACTGCGCTAACAAAATGCAAAAAGCCCAACATCTCTTGCAAAAGGAAGCACTACATAAAAAATATCACCAACACACTTCAAAAGCAAACATTTGTCTTCTGTGGCAAACATCTTTACCATAATGTTATATTTTTGGATATATCATATACACACAGTTACTCAAAACCTGTGCTCTTCTTTCATGAGCTCCTCTGTCCATTTCTGTACAAGATTGAATGAAATTGGCATGGAGATGTTGAAAATTCACTGTAAAAACAAATGCAAGATTGAAACCAATTTTTTATTTACCGTTTTATTTTGATTTGTTGCTGTAAGCATTTAGTGGTCGTGAATTATACTGTAAACAGTACGAAATATATATTGTTTTTTTCCGAAGGGACTTAAAGCATTTATGTTCCCAAAAATTGTGGCATGATTAAGAATATTGTTGCGTATATCACAAATTCTAAAAGCATTTGGCCAAAACCAAAACCAAATTCACAATATATGTATTATGGCCTACTGTTTGTTATGCTGAAATAGCTATAACATATATGTAACAAATTTAGGCCACTGTAAATCGACTCGAATTAGGCGGGTCTCTCTATACAGCATCTCTCGTTTTTACCCTAAACCGTGGTTTATCATATGATCAACGACTGTGGTCCTAATCTCATTCGAGACCACTCTTCTTGTTCCTTGTCCTCTTCCTCCTCTTGCTCCACTTACAACTCCTCCTCCTCTGATTCGAACTCTACCTTGTCCTCTGGCTCTCCCTCCAACTTGCCTTACTCTGCATTGTTTGCATCCATTGTTCAAAACCTACAGTTTAAAGAAAAAGTATGTGAACCCTTTGGGCTTACCTGGATTTCTTCATAAATTGGTCAGAAAATGTGTTCTGATCTTCATCTAAGTCACAACAATAGAGAAACACAGTCTGCTTAAACTAATACCGCACAAACATTATATGTTTTCATGATTTTATTGAACACAACATGTAAACATTCATAGTGCAGGGTGAAAAAAGTATGTGAAACCCTAGGCTAATGACTTCTCCAAGAGCTAATTGGAGCCAGGAGTCAGCCAACCTGGGGTCCAATCAATGTGATGAGATTGGATGTGTTGATTAAAGCTGGCCTGTCCAATAAAAAACACACACCAGTTTTGAGTTTGCTGTTCTGAAGAAGCGTTGTCTGATGTGAACCATGCCTCGCACAAAAGAACTCTCAGAAGACCTAAGATCAAGAATTGTTGACTTACATAAAGCTGGAAAGGGCTACAAAAGTATATCTAAAAGCCTTGATGTCCATGTGTCCACGGTAAGACAGATTGTCTACAAATGGAGAAAGTTCAGCACTGTTGCTACACTCCCTAGGCCTGGTCGTCCTGTAAAGATGACTGCAAGAGCACAGCGCAGAATGCTCAATGAGGTGAAGAAGAATCCTAGAGTGTCTATTACCTATTAATCCTATTACCTTAATAGGTTAAATGTTAATAAATTATCACAATGAAGGGGTTTATTCCTGCAACAATAACCGGCTACCTGTACACTATCCCGCCTATTTACCTCATAAGGAAGGTAAAGACCATTAAATATTGTTTTAAAATATTAAAAAGACATAATTATCTTTAATTTTGGTGTAATATTAAACAGTTCCTTTCAAAAATAATTTCAGTATCCGGGTTACGTGTAATTAGTTTTGAGCAGTTATTAAAGAAAATATCATTTCGCGAATGGCCATTCAGAAACTAGTAGTATGTGTAATTCATGCTGTGTAATAAATTCCAGTAAGTGACAACACACTACACAGAGATATTATTCTATTAAATTTGTTTAATATTCTTCAGATTTTTTTAAAAAGTGTTTTATGCAAGTTCATTTAAAGTTCTAAAGTGCTGATATTGTCAAAACCAAAAGTACATTAACAGAAAGACTTGAAATGCCCCCTATACTTGAAAATGTATTTTCACAGAAATGTTTTTCACACATAGGCCTAAACCCCGACAAAATATCACATAGGCTGAATAAAGTGCTGAATAGTTAGCGTATCAGATTGCTTCCAACAATGTTCGACCAGAAACTACAAAAACCTAAACTTATTCCAAGTCTCATTTTCACATACTGCATATAAAACATCTTAAAAAAGAAATATGCAGTCTCCTCAGCCCAGGTGGCATCAATGGAGATATAATAAAAGAAAGAATCATAAATTCAACAAAATGATGAAGGTATATTCAAGAGAAGTTATAAAGTGAGATATTAAGCTTAAAAAACTTTCATTAATAACTATGAGGACCATCCTTCAAAACTAATCCTCCACTCTTTCAACAGGACAATATATGAGTTTGGTTCCAAAATGAGATAACTCTGTTTTTATTTTATTTTTCAAAAATGTGCCTTCCAATTAATATCAATCAAACTGCAGTTGGTTTGTTTTGACTTAAGCCATAATAACAAACTAACTAACTATCACGACAATACACAATAAAAACACGATAAGAAAATGAAAATCATGATTTTTGAATTATGTTAAAAACTAAGTTCTCATTTTGGAACCAAATTCTTCATATTAACACAATGTTAAATAAAACGAGCCAGTTAACACTCCAACAATTAAACTTTCATGATAAGGGTAACTGTGTTGGCATATCAATAAACACCTCTATCCAAACACAAAACTAGCATCTGGGAGTAGAACAACTTGTAAACACTAAAGATTACATGTCATTTTAAAGTTACATGTCATTCGTTTGTTGTTCATTAAACCCTTGATGTTTTGTTTCTCATGAAAACTGTATATCTTTTTTTTCTATTCACGATTCTGAAATGATAGTAAATATGACAATGGTGCGGTTGTCTTGGTTGCTTACAGTTTCTTCTCTTCCAGAACATCACTCCACAAGCTCCAGTTATAACCATCAGGAGACCAGCTGTCTTATTTCAACATAATATTTAACAGTTAGAAAATTTGGGAAAAAGTGATTTCAAGGTTACAGCAGTGTCTGGTTTTATAGTCACGATGCACAGATGATGATGACATCAACTCAAAATATCACTTGAGTACACTGTGTGGTGGTCATTGGCTTTCTGTAGAGACATGAGAAACAAAACACATGAGAAACAATTTCACACTCACTGTCGGGTTATTACATTGGTTAGGCTGATTCAGCGGTTAAAATATATACAGCATAATGTATCTCATCATGAGTCTGAACTATTTTCAATAAAAATCAGTGCTCACACTGCACTTTCTTTGCACAAATAAAACACATTACTTGCCCACATCTCTCATGCGTCTAGTTTTCCTGTTGTGGAGAAACCACATTACACCAACAGCTGCAGTCGCCACAAGCAGCATTACAATAAAAATTGTGATTCCTACCCAGTGTGGCTTCTGCATGTGTGCTGCAATGAACAAATTATAAAAATGAAACTTAGAAATGTTTAACTTCAACCATGACAGTGCACAGCAGATCACTTATTATACATTTTTATGATAATGGAAACAGTCATTAAACATGCAGAGCTTTACGTATACTGAATGTTCATGTTGAAAAAACATCTAGAGAAACATTTAAAGTAGAAGGAGTTAATTTCACTACTTTCTCACCTGAACATGACCGACAGAGTTCATTGATGTCTAGATGTTGAGTCTGGTTGCTGATCAGATTGGACACCACACATCTGTATGTGTTTGTATCCTGATATTCCACCTCCAGAGGTAGAAATAGTCTGATGTTGAGATCAGACACACTGATGCTGGACAATAAACTGTTTCCTTTGTACCAGGAGAGACTCACATGTGTCACATTCATCACTGAACACAACAACAAACATTTTGACACTGAAGATCTTTCTGATGATGAAGAACATTGAGAAGAGTTTCTGGAGATCACAGGAACAGGCAGACGAGCTGGATATTTGGAATACAATAAAATAACAGTAAAACTTGTGTATGAGATCTTGTCACTGCCGATCATTAGTTTATAAAGTCCAGTGTGTTCGGTTTTGATGTTTGTGATGGTGAGAGATCCAGTCTGACTGTTCATCTGTAGATGATCTCTGAATATCACATCCTTACTAACAAAAAAAGTGTTCATCTGTTCCCTTTTAATGATTTCGGCCAAACGAGTGTTTAGTTTAAAAGTCCAGAGTATCTGTATATCTGTCTGTATGTGAGTAAGATGAGTTTAAAGTGTGACAGAATCTCCCTCCATCACTGACACTGACTTCACTTCATCTGGATCAACACCAAACACACCTGAAACACATACAAGTTAAAAGCTGACACATCTTCACTCACTCACTAACACATGTATACATAAATAGACACATAATTATAAGTAAACTAATATAGACACATGTACGATTGTGTAGAAGGCACGTGTTACTTTAGTAACAGTATCTTCTTCAGCAGTTTAGGTATCGTTTGGGGGTCTGCACGTCTCGCGTGTACTTTGCACTTCAACAGAATAAACGCACAAAGGCGAGGCGGATCAAAGGTGTGTTCCCGGTTTATTTTCAGATCCGTCACCTGACCTCACCTGTCCATTCATCTTCATGCATTCATTCTTAATGCAGCTGAGCAAACTGAACATATTTTACAGAATTCTCAATTATTTACCACAAACATTTTTATACTTTAAACAGCCGAAAGTGCATTCACAGCCATTTAAACTCTCAGTCAGACCACGTTTAAACGGCTTCAGTACAAAAAAAGTAACAGTCAGACTATTATTTCAACTTCAACAAGAGTTAATTGTTATGTGAATAACTTTGAATAAAATAATCTACTAACCACGTGCAAGCCATAAGCAGAAAGCGCATAAAACCGATGTATAGATCATATTTTCAAAACGAGTATGCTGCACATGGTGTAACTTGGCTGTCTGGTTGTTTTGAGGGTCACTTCAGAAAGCTTCAGAACATCATGAAACGAAAGCTTGCCATTAGTTTTCACTTCTTTAATCTAAAGATCGAAAAGAAAAGCAAGTGAAGAAAAAACAGTCCGAGAAAGATCATCAAGAAGAAAGATGTAAAAATAAATGTCTTCGAGAGACTGTGGATCAGTCTATGCAATAGGTCTACTATAAGTTCAAGCAAAGAATAATATTCCTGATTTTCGTAAAGAAAAAGCGACGAAGAGATTCAGTTCTTCAACACTGTTGTGTGTTTCGCGGGGTCTGGTCTCAAGTTCTTTACAGTTCAGATGACATCCGTTTGGGGGAGGAGCCACGCAAATTCGGCCCCAACCAATTCTGTCAAGATTTTACCTGTTGTTTATATTTGCCAAGCACAAATCAAACATATTACAATAGCAAAATCTGATGAAAGACAGACAAATCCATTTAAATAAGATAAATAGTTTATATATTTAAAAAGTGTTTATCAAAAATCAACCAGGAATCATTAAACCAAAATGCAAAAAAATTAAGGTGATACTACTACCAGGGTCAGAAATAAACTTTTCCAAATTAAATGAACATTCTTTGAAACATTTGTTTATAATTACCTTCATCAAATGTGCATTGTCTTTTATTTTAAATATGTATATTTAATCAATTATTTCAACCAATATGAATGTTCAATCACAAATTAAATTGCAAGTAAACATGGAAAAAATGCTGTAATGAAACTTTTCCTGAGTCTCATTTTCATTTTCAAAATATGGTGTCTCCTCAGCTCACATGGCATATTAACTTTATGCCAAATATTTCTGTAAGAACAATGAGAAACAGCCTATAAAACTAATAAGAACCTTCATCAACTCTTTCAACACAAACTCAATTAACTCAGAAAATGACACATTAATGAGTAAAACAGTGATATCTGACCGATGTTATATAATGTCAATAAAGTGCAATTACTTTGCCTACTTGTCTGTTATTTTTGCTTATTTCTCAACCAGTGTATAAAATATTATGGCCTGGTTTTAAGATTAATAATGTATGGGTGTGGCTACCCGTGGAAGTCAAGTCCATGCATGAGTTTACTTTTCGGAAAGGCTTGTGGTTGGGTTAAGATAGTTCATGGACACTAAACAAGGTAAGAGATCAGTATACCCTGTCGCTAGAAATCCAGCTGAAGATAAAAAACCCAAAAGCTGAATACACCTTTGTTTGAAACCGTAGTTATCGTATTTAGTATCATATTTGTTAGATATTACCTGCTTTTAAAACTTTGTTATAAAAAGAAAAGTAATCAATTGAAAGAAATTTAATTGACTACAAAAACTGCCTAGGTTTTCATTTAGTGTTTTAGGATTTTGAGTAAGAACATACCACAAAGAGGTCCTCCGACCAAATAGTGAGTGGTTTTAAGTCATTTCGGGAGATGATGAATGAATGAATAAGTAAACAGCAATAAAAGTAATATTATTATTCGAATATGTAGGCCTATGTATAGAGATATGACACACACAGTATATGAAAACCATGCAGTAAGTTGCTTGTGCATCTAAACCCTTTAAAAGCTGAGATATTAATTTTCTTCTAATGTCCTTCCAGGAACACAGCCCTGAATGTGAGCCCTGATATCTGCATGTTATCAACAGGTTTACGCAAAATACAATTTAGATGGTAAAGATTATTAGTTTCTTTGGTGGTATACGGCTTTGATGTCATAATAGTAACTGTATTATAAGGCAAAAAATACATGTAATCTTAGATACTGCAAGTACATTATACAAACAGCTGAACAATAATAAATGTGTGCTACTCTGTTCAATGAACTCACAATCAGTCGAAGTTATAAAAACAATTCATTTTATTCATGTCATGTCACTACTGTGATCTGCTTCAACAACATTCTGTTAGAAAAAAAATACTAACCGTACCGCAGTACGACAATCACACATTTGGCAAGACAACATGCAAGACAATTATAAACTAAAGAAAAAGTAGTACAAGTACCATAGTGCATACAGAATTAATGTAAAGCGCAAAAAAATTCATGCAAATTGTTAAGAGGATTTAATCAAATAAATTCAAATAAGTTATTTTTCTCAGTGCAGGAATTTCTTGTTTGTGCTTGGTCACATCACTTTACGTCATCAGTTTAACTCCTCGTTTTACAGAAAAATAGGTTAAAAAAACAAATACCACTTCCATGTTTATGCTACTAGTGGTGCTGATGTTAATCCCAATAGTTTACAGAGTCAATCAGACTAAAATTGAAAATCTCTCCTGGAAAGTCACCTTGTGTGTTGGCATTTTTGGCATAAATGGTCCAAGTTTCTGACATGGCCAGACCTTACAAAACTTGCTAGGGACTAATGAAAAACCGTCCAATCCTTATTCCTATAAAATGTCCACAAACTTGCCATTGTGCAATATGGTCATTATTCTTTGGTTGTCACTAAACACAACACAAAGTCTTCTACCTGTACAATGGCAATAAAAGAGGAACATTAGCAGTTACCTAGTTCTGTGAAACATTCTCACAACAATATTTTTTCCACTGAAGTGAAGCAGTCAGGCGGTTCACAGGGGCATGTAAGGGCACTTTCACCCACCAAATGAGGTAGAAACACATGGTCTACAGTAAAAATCACAGTCTTATTCACTGCATTTCTCCAGTAATATAAGTCATGTGATCTAGAATCTATTGTATGAAGATTCACTTACATTTTCTGTGAAATGCGAACAGATGCACTAGCACAATGTCACAGACACAGTATAATACTAATATGGAGATCTAGTACCAATGAAAACAATTTCTAAAGAATTCCAGTGTCATTTATCTTCATAATACTTTCTGAAGCAATGTATTTTGGGATTATTTCTATTATGACTGAATATGTGTTATATCAACATAAATGTCTGGTTCATAATGAAGATGATATGAAGTTAATGTCAACTCAAAGCAACACTTGAGTACACGGTGTGGTCATCAGCTTTCTGTAAAAACACACGAGATAAGACACATGAGAAAAAAACAAGTTCACTGTAATTGCAGAGTCGTTACATTGGTTTGGGTTAGCTTTGCTATGAGTCAGTGTGTGAAAATAAAAATTGTGTTCGTTGTTACAATGTTTTGCCTTTATAGAGCTGTACAGACATTACACATTCAGACTAAAGCCAAGAGACGAAAAAAGCATGTCACTTTGTACAAATTGACTTGTAATCAGTCACAAATTCGGTTATATGTGTGTGTGGTTTAAGTTCAGTCGCAGCTGTCTGGGGTATTTATTTAGCCCTAAACAGCACAAATGTATCACAAGCATCCTGAGATTTTTAAAACAGCTTGACGCCTGATGGATCACCACTTACAAAAGTGGCACAAATAACACTTTTTTTGCTTGTACAGACCAAATCTTTGACAGAAACCAAAGGGGCACAAATAGCAAGATACAGACACACACAGCAACACAATCTCTTACCGAAATCTCATTATGGCGTGCACTAAATGTTGTATCTGCATAATGAAGCTCTTCCTCATCAGGAGTCTGAAGTGTTTTCAATAATAATCACAGTTTTCATACCACATGAAAGACTCTAATAACAAACTAATACAATTAAAAACACATTATACTTGCCCACGTGTCTAGTTTTCCTGTAGTAGAGAAACCACATTACACCCAGAGCTGCAGTCAACGCAATCAGCATTACAAAAAAAACTGTGATTCCAACCCACGAATTGTGGGTTGGAATTGTGGGTTGGAAAACATTGTAACACGTTGTTACAATGTTTTGCCTTTATAGAGCTGTACAGACATTACACATTCAGACTAAAGCCAAGAGACGAAAAAAGCATGTCACTTTGTACAAATTGACTTGTAATCAGTCACAAATTCGGTTATATGTGTGTGTGGTTTAAGTTCAGTCGCAGCTGTCTGGGGTATTTATTTAGCCCTAAACAGCACAAATGTATCACAAGCATCCTGAGATTTTTAAAACAGCTTGACGCCTGATGGATCACCACTTACAAAAGTGGCACAAATAACACTTTTTTTGCTTGTACAGACCAAATCTTTGACAGAAACCAAAGGGGCACAAATAGCAAGATACAGACACACACAGCAACACAATCTCTTACCGAAATCTCATTATGGCGTGCACTAAATGTTGTATCTGCATAATGAAGCTCTTCCTCATCAGGAGTCTGAAGTGTTTTCAATAATAATCACAGTTTTCACACCACATGAAAGACTCTAATAACAAACTAATACAATTAAAAACACATTATACTTGCCAACGTGTCAAGTTTTCCTGTAGTAGAGAAACCACATTACACCCAGAGCTGCAGTCAACGCAATCAGCATTACAAAAAAAACTGTGATTCCAACCCAGTGTGGAATCATCGTGAGTGCTGTGATGAACAAATTCAGAAATGTATGTTTGAGTTCAAGCATGATATTGTATAATGAAGGAAATGCCCATTAAACACCAATAACTCATTTTACTGCTGTTACCTGAACATGGCTGACAGACATGAGTGATGTCTAGTTGTTGAGTCTGGTGGCAACAACTTCAAGTTCAACAAGAGTTAATTGTTATGTGAATAACTTTGAATAAAAATAATCTACTTACCACGTGCAAGCCATAAGCACAAAGCGCATAAACCCGATTTATAGATCATATTTTCGAAACGTTTATGCTGCACATGGTGTAACTTAGGCTGTCTGGTTGTTTTGAGGGTCCCTTCAGAAAGCTTCAGAACATCATGAAACGAAAGCTTGCCATCAGTTTTCACTTCTTTAATCTAAAGATCCAAAAGAGAAGCAACTGAAGAAAAAACAGTCCGAGAAAGATCATCAAAAAGAAAGATGTAAAAATAAATGTCTTCGACAGACTGTGGATCAGTCTATGCAATATGTCTACAAAAAATTGAAGCACATAATAATATTCCTGATATTCGTAAAGAAAATTAGCGACGAAGAGATTCAGTTCTTCAACACTGTTGTTTGTTTCGCGGGGTCTGGTCTCCAGTTCTGATGACATCCGTTTGGGGAGGAGCCACGCAAATTCGACCCCAACCAATTCTGTCAAGATTTTACCTGTTGTTTATATTTGCCAAGCACAAATCAAACATATTACAATAGCAAAATCTGATAAAAGACAAGACAAATCCATTTAAATAAGATAAATAATTTTATATATTTAAAAATATTTATCAAAAATCAACCAGGAATCATAAAACCAAAATGCTAAAAAATGAAGGGGTTACTACTACCAGGGTCAGAAATAAACTTTTCCAAAATTTACAAATAAAACGAACATTCTTCCATACATTTTTTATAATTACCCTTATCAAATGTGCATTGTCTTTTATTTTAAATATGTATATTTAATCAATTATTTCAACCAATTTGAATAATGGCAAACTATAGACAGTAAATGTTATCAACATTAACAAAAGCCATCTGCAGCATGACATGGTGTAATACAAAGGACTGCTTTATGTTCAAATTTGCCATAATTACACAAATATAGCCTAATGTTGTAAAATTAATGTCATTTAAATTTAAATTAATTTAAAGTTAATACATCACAAATGAGAAGAAAATGTTAAAGGCGGATTTAAGCAAAAATACGTTTATTGTTGCTCTTGATATTGTTAGATTATAAATGTCAAATGAAACATTAAAATCGTTTGCATATTGTCTTGCAGACTGCAGACTAACTGATTATTGCGGTTTTTGCACTCGTAAATCTTCACATTTCAATAAACATTTATTGAAACCAGGAATAAACAGAAAGAATCAAACAGCTTCCACAAAGAATCCCTCTGGATTCAAGCTGGTGCCTCGAAATACAATTCATTCAAAAGGCAGTTAGATAATCTCACTGAGGCCACCGATGTATTGTTTATATTGTATGAACACCATATATCATCTCTTATTTTAATGAACTTCTATTCCTTACAAATACTCAAACTCCTTACCTATATGTTCATTGTTTTTTTTTATTTATCACCTGTCCTCTTTCTACCCCAGGTTCATGCACACTAATTTGTTTGGTTATACTGCCACCTAGAGGTTAACAACAGTACTGCAACATTGCTCCAAGTAAAAAAATCGTACTAAATGGATAAAAAAATAAAAAATGTCTAAATTTCATGTTTGTAACTAATAATTTGAAATGATTGTTTACCGCATTTGTACAACAGGACCAAGAGTTGACATAAACGTGTTGAAATACAATGTAAATACCCATTAAATTATTCAATAGGTTGGCATCCTTAAGATTTATATCAAAATATTTATTACAAACAGTGGTGGACAGTAACGAAGTAAATGTAATTCGTTACTGTACTTAAGTCGTTTTTTTGTGTATCTGTACTTTAACTCAAGTATTTCATTTTTGGGAGACTTTTACTTTAACTCCACTACATTTCAAAGTCAAATATCTTACTTTTTACTCCACTACATTTTCAAAATCAGTCTTTCCTTTTATTTATAAGTCAGTTAAAACTTAACTGGTAAACCGAGCCACCAATCACAGTACATCGCGCGCTTTATTTTGAATTTGTTTTTCCCCTGTTGTCGCCTTGGTAACGTTATCTTCTTAGCGCGAAAATACGATTCAACACATCAGATTCAGTGCAACTGTCTGCTCAACATAACACATCGACTGCCAATGTCTTTAGTGAAATCATGGAAGAAACTGCAGAATCTAACTTGCCACAAAACCCATGGCCTTATTTACGCGATTTTTTTTTAAATCGTTGAAAAGAAGAACGAGTTTTTCATTAGGGTTCGAGCCCGAAGGGCAAGAAACCTATTGTATTTGTTAGTTTTATTAGGGTTCGAGCCCGTAGGGCAAGAAACCTATTGTATTTGTTAGTTTTATTAGGGTTTCGAGCACGAAGTGCTGAAAACCTATTGTTTTTGTAGTGATTTTTATTAGGGTTCGAGCCCGTAGGGCTAGAAACCTATTGCATTTGTTAAGATTTTTATTCTTCTTCTTCTTCTTATTATTATTCTGCCATAAAACTCATCGTGCAGCCCAAACCGTAAGGCCGACAGAGCTGAGACCTGGTCAGATGGTAGTAGTCCTTGTCGCTACTCAGATACACGGAGCCAGCCAAATCGACCCATAGGTGGCGCTACAGCGATGACAAACGCGTTTGCGCTTGTTACTCCTGAATCGTTTGTCGCACACCCAAGTGTCTTATATCAGTGTAATCACTGGCTCAAAACTAAAAAAACGTATATCTCCGATTTCATTTCCGTCATTATAGATTTTTCGCTAATTAGCATTTTATGAAAAAAAAAAAAAATGAACTAGTCCCTGGATTTTTGCCCTATCGGAACCAAACCAACGCTGATGGATTCCGTGGAGTGTGAATGTAAATAGTTATTGAAAAAAAGTTGAATTTTCAATTCACGATCGCTAGGTGGCGCTAAAACGTCCAAACCGGAAGTGGCATATTTAGTTAAAATGGTCATAACTCCTCAACCGTTTGAGATATCTTCATGGGGTTTGGTACGTAGACGTAGACGCTCAGTCCGAGGTCACATAAAAAAAAAGGCGGCGATCCGCCACTAGGTGGCGCTATAATAGGAATCAACTCAAAAATGACTATAACTAGGCAACAGTTTGCCCGATTGACTTATCATTTGGTATGGTGTGTCTTTGTGTCATGTCCCATGACTGTCAAAAAGGACATTGGTGTATCTCAAAAAACATGGCCGCCATCGGCCGATGAATTTTGAGCATTCATTGCACCGGGTTAACAAAGGCTGATCGAAACGACACTGACTGGGCTTATTCGTCTCATGGTCCTGAAGGTCTGTAAGAAATATGAACTTATTCGGCCACCGGGGGGCGTATTAACGCTTTTGGAGTGCAAAAACAACTGTGTATCACGTGACATTTGACATATAGCCAAACTAATGAAATTATATGATAGCTCTCTTCATTTTGAGCAACTTTGCCTCTAGAACCACCTCTGGCGATCGAACGGTTCCTGAGTTATCGCTGATGAGGTAAAAAACCTACTTTCGCGAACTAGTCCTTGGTTTTTCAACCGATCGGAACCAAACCAATGCAGCTGACTTCTGTGGAGTGTAAATCTAAAAAATTATTGAAAAAAAGTTAACATTTCTTTTCACCGGCTCTTAGGGATGCCAAAACTTAAAATGGGCAAAGCCTATCACATTTAAATGGCCTTAAATCCAGAACGGCTTAACATATCATCATGGGGCTTGGGAAATATGTGTATAACGTCACTCCGAGGTCACCCACAAAAGAACGTGGCGTTTGGACAATAGGTGGCGCTATAACAGTAAAAATGGTAAAATTGATGCGTATTTCATTGCTTAAACAATTATGTATCACGTGACATTTTTAATTTACACAAACTAATGATATCATATGATAGTTCTCCTCATTCTGAACAACTTTGCCTCTTGATCCATTGATGTCAATCAAACAGTTCGCGAGTTATTGGTGATGATGTTAAAGACGTACATTTGCATACTTATTTTAGGTCTTTCAAGCAATTTCCAAATTTCCACCACAGAACAATTCTCTGGACTCTCTAGATAAATAATTATCAAAGACATGTTGAACTTTTTCATTTGTGTGGCCATAATAGGGGTAATATATTATATTAACCTCAAAAGTCTACCTGAGAGCTCGCTGCTCCTTAATGAATAATCCAACTGACTTGCCATTAAGTACTATTATACATATTATGACACTAAACAAGCATGCAAAATGTGAAGGTCATCATAAGGGGCATGCCTTCATAACAGTCAAAAAGGTGAAATATCATTCATTCAAATGGATTTTTTAGAGTCAGCAGATCACAATGCATGTAGCTTTGAAAAAATATTTTTGCGGCTGTGTTCACTGTCCACTGTAACGCCTTGCAGTCTTGTGCACTGCAGTGTGTATTATATGTGCAAACGTGTGCTTGTATTTCATATTCTGTGTTTTTTTGTGTGTGTGTGTGTGTGTGTGTGAGTGTGTATTTATGGATATTATGTCTCTGTGTATAATAAGAGTGTGCATGTACTGTATAGTTCTGTGTGTCGTGTGTGATCGAGACTGTGCATGTGTGTTGAATGAAACGTGTCTCACAGGAAGACAGTGTTAGAAATATAATGTATTACACAAGTTGCTCCATATATACACATCTATAAATATAGCACATGTCTGGCTGCTTTTATGATGCTGTGTTGATATATATATATATATACAACACCCAAACATCAAAATGAGATATACTGTATTATGTGAGGTATGTGTGTACAAAATAAGCACCATTTAAATGGCACGGCACTCTAGAATATTATGAATAAGAATCAATGTATCTATTTAAGATGCTCCTGGCCTTAAGCCTTAATTTTATATACACGTCTATCATAATGTATGGCAGGTGCCATGCCACATCAATAGCAACTAAACAGGTTAACTTAGCAACCATTAAGCTAGACCTATATCTCTGGAACAGAACATAGTAGAGACATGGGAATTGGTTCAATGCACTCGTCCCTTACGTTTTATCAGTTTACACCTGTTTTTGCATATGACTGTAAGCATGCGTGGTCTGTATTAACCGTTGCTGACCATTTCTTTCATTTTTATGGTTATGGGTAAGTGTCATCTGTTGCAAATGTCTTATGGTGCGATTCCTGACCATAGTCAGCGAATTCAGTCGACCTTAGTCCCCTTGCACTGCTCGAACCCGATGATTACTGCTTGCAGTTATATTTAGGGTTCGAGCCCGAAGGGCTAGAAACCTATTGTATTTGTTAAGATTTTTATTCTTCTTCTTCTTCTTATTATTATTCTGCCATAAAACTGATCGTGCAGCCCAAACCGTAAGGCCGACAGAGCTGAGACCTGGTCAGATGGTAGTAGTCCTTGTCGCTACTCAGATACACGGAGCCAGCCAAATCGACCCATAGGTGGCGCTACAGCGATGACAAACGCGTTTGCGCTTGTTACTCCTGAATCGTTTGTCGCACACCCAAGTGTCTTATATCAGTGTAATCACTGGCTCAAAACTAAAAAAACGTATATCTCCGATTTCATTTCCGTCATTATAGATTTTTCGCTAATTAGCATTTTATGAAAAAAAAAAAAAATGAACTAGTCCCTGGATTTTTGCCCTATCGGAACCAAACCAACGCTGATGGATTCCGTGGAGTGTGAATGTAAATAGTTATTGAAAAAAAGTTGAATTTTCAATTCACGATCGCTAGGTGGCGCTAAAACGTCCAAACCGGAAGTGGCATATTTAGTTAAAATGGTCATAACTCCTCAACCGTTTGAGATATCTTCATGGGGTTTGGTACGTAGACGTAGACGCTCAGTCCGAGGTCACATAAAATAAAAGGCGGCGATCCGCCACTAGGTGGCGCTATAATAGGAATCAACTCAAAAATGACTATAACTAGGCAACAGTTTGCCCGATTGACTTATCATTTGGTATGGTGTGTCTTTGTGTCATGTCCCATGACTGTCAAAAAGGACATTGGTGTATCTCAAAAAACATGGCCGCCATCGGCCGATGAATTTTGAGCATTCATTGCACCGGGTTAACAAAGGCTGATCGAAACGACACTGACTGGGCTTATTCGTCTCATGGTCCTGAAGGTCTGTAAGAAATATGAACTTATTCGGCCACCGGGGGGCGTATTAACGCTTTTGGAGTGCAAAAACAACTGTGTATCACGTGACATTTGACATATAGCCAAACTAATGAAATTATATGATAGCTCTCTTCATTTTGAGCAACTTTGCCTCTAGAACCACCTCTGGCGATCGAACGGTTCCTGAGTTATCGCTGATGAGGTAAAAAACCTACTTTCGCGAACTAGTCCTTGGTTTTTCAACCGATCGGAACCAAACCAATGCAGCTGACTTCTGTGGAGTGTAAATCTAAAAAATTATTGAAAAAAAGTTAACATTTCTTTTCACCGGCTCTTAGGGATGCCAAAACTTAAAATGGGCAAAGCCTATCACATTTAAATGGCCTTAAATCCAGAACGGCTTAACATATCATCATGGGGCTTGGGAAATATGTGTATAACGTCACTCCGAGGTCACCCACAAAAGAACGTGGCGTTTGGACAATAGGTGGCGCTATAACAGTAAAAATGGTAAAATTGATGCGTATTTCATTGCTTAAACAATTATGTATCACGTGACATTTTTAATTTACACAAACTAATGATATCATATGATAGTTCTCCTCATTCTGAACAACTTTGCCTCTTGATCCATTGATGTCAATCAAACAGTTCGCGAGTTATTGGTGATGATGTTAAAGACGTACATTTGCATACTTATTTTAGGTCTTTCAAGCAATTTCCAAATTTCCACCACAGAACAATTCTCTGGACTCTCTAGATAAATAATTATCAAAGACATGTTGAACTTTTTCATTTGTGTGGCCATAACAGGGTCATTTATTATATTAACCTCAAAAGTCTACCTGAGAGCTCGCTGCTCCTTAATGAATAATCCAACTGACTTGCCATTAAGTACTATTATACATATTATGACACTAAACAAGCATGCAAAATGTGAAGGTCATCATAAGGGGCATGCCTTCATAACAGTCAAAAAGGTGAAATATCATTCATTCAAATGGATTTTTTAGAGTCAGCAGATCACAATGCATGTAGCTTTGAAAAAATATTTTTGCGGCTGTGTTCACTGTCCACTGTAACGCCTTGCAGTCTTGTGCACTGCAGTGTGTATTATATGTGCAAACGTGTGCTAGTATTTCATATTCTGTGTTTTTTTGTGTGTGTGTGTGTGTGTGTGAGTGTGTATTTATGGATATTATGTCTCTGTGTATAATAAGAGTGTGCATGTACTGTATAGTTCTGTGTGTCGTGTGTGATCGAGACTGTGCATGTGTGTTGAATGAAACGTGTCTCACAGGAAGACAGTGTTAGAAATATAATGTATTACACAAGTTGCTCCATATATACACATCTATAAATATAGCACATGTCTGGCTGCTTTTATGATGCTGTGTTGATATATATATATATATACAACACCCAAACATCAAAATGGGATATACTGTATTATGTGAGGTATGTGTGTACAAAATAAGCACCATTTAAATGGCACGGCACTCTAGAATATTATGAATAAGAATCAATGTATCTATTTAAGATGCTCCTGGCCTTAAGCCTTAATTTTATATACACGTCTATCATAATGTATGGCAGGTGCCATGCCACATCAATAGCAACTAAACAGGTTAACTTAGCAACCATTAAGCTAGACCTATATCTCTGGAACAGAACATCATAGAGACATGAGAATTGGTTCATTCACTCGTTCCCTTACGTTTTATCGGTTTACACCTGTTTTTGCATATGAGTGTAAGCATGCGTGGTGTGTATTAACCGTTGCTGACCATTTCTTTCATTTTTCTGGTTATGGGTAAGTGTCATCTGTTGCGGATGTCTTATGGTGCGATTCCTGACCATAGTCAGCGAATTCAGTCGACCTTAGTCCCCTTGCACTGCTCGAACCCGATGATTACTGCTTGCAGTTATATTTAGGGTTCGAGCCCGAAGGGCTAGAAACCTATTGTATTTGTGGGTTTTATTAGGGTTCGAGCCCGAAGGGCTAGAAACCTATTGTATTTGTGGGTTTTATTATTATTAGGGTTTCGAGCACGAAGTGCTGAAAACCTATTGTTTTTGTAGTGATTTTTATTCTTCTTCTTATTATTATTTTTCCGCCATAAAACCGGTCGCCCAGCCCAAACCGTAAGTCGTAGAAACTTGAGGCTTGGTCAGTTGGTTGTATCTGTGCAGGTTACTCAGATACAGTGACCCAGCCAAATTGGCCCATAGGTGGCGCTACAGCGATGCTGAACGCGTTTGTGCTCGTTACTCCTAAACCGTTTGTTGCACACCCAAGTGTCTTATATCAGTGTAATCATTGGCTCAAAACTTAAAAAACGTATATCTCCGATTTCATTTCCGGTATGCAAATTTTCCCGCTAATTTGCATTTTATGAAAAAAAAAAAAAATGAACTAGTCCCTGGATTTTTGCCCGATCGGAACCAAACCAACGCTGATGAATTCTGTGGAGTGTGAATATAAACATTCATTGAAAAAAAGTTGAAATTTCGATTCAGGTTCGCTAGGGTGCATCAAAACGTCAAAACCGGAAGTAGCCTATTTCACTAAAATGGCTATATCTAGAGAACGGTTTGAGATATCTTCACGGAGCTTAGACCGTATGTGTAGACGCTCAGTCCGGGGTCACTATAAAAAGAACTCGGCGTTTGGCGACTAGGTGGCGCTATAACATCAAAGAACTCGAAAATGGCTATAACTACGCACCGGTTTGACCGATCAACTTATTATTTGGTATGGTGTGTCTTTGTGTCATGCACCTTGACTGTAAAAAAGGACTTTGGCGTTTCTCAAAAAACATGTCTGCCATCGGCCAATGAAGTTTGAGCCCTCATTAGACAGGGTTAGCTGAGGCCGATCAAAACGACACTTGCTGGGCTTGTTCGACTCGTGGTCCTGAAGGTCTGTACGAAATATGAACTCATTCGGCCACCGGGGGGCGAAATAACGCTTTTGGAGTGCATAAACAATTCTGTATCACGTGACATTTGACATACACAGAAACTATTGGTATCATATGATAGCTCTTCTCATTCTTAACAACTTTGCCTCTGGACACGCTTCTGTCGATCAAACGGTTCGTGAGTTATCGCTGATGATGTCAAAAACCTACTTTCGCGAACTAGTCCTTGGTTTTTCCACCGATCGGAACCAAACCAATGCAGATGACTTCTGTGGAGTGTGAATGTAAATAATCATTGAAAAAAAGTTGAAATTTCCTTTCACCGTTGCTTAGGGACGCAAAACTTAAAATGGGCCGAGCCTATCACATTAAAATGGCCATAAATCCAGAACGGCTTAACATATCTACATGGGGCTCGGACGATATGTGTAGACCATCACTCCGAGGTCACCTACAAAAGAAGGTGGCGTTTGGACACTAGGTGGCGCTATAATAGTAAAAATGGCAAAATGTACATGTCTTTTGGTGGCCTAGACAACTGTGTGTCACGTGACTTTTCGCTAATACACAAACTATTGATATCAAACGACAGATCTCCTTATTCATAACAACTTTGCCTCTTGAACCATTGATGTCTATCAAATGGTTTGTGAGTTATTGGTGATGATGTAAAAAACCTACTTTTGCAAACTTGTTCAAGGATTTTAAAGCAATTTCAAAATTTCCACCTCAGTTTATTTCTCTGGACTCTATAGGTCAATAATCATCAAAATCATGTTGAGTTTTTTTTTGTTTTGACCAAAACAGGGTCCTTTATTATATTAGCGTGAAACGAGTACCTTAAAGGTCACAACTCCTTAATAAGTAATCCAACTGACTTGCCATTTAGTACTATTATACATGTTATGACACTTAACAAGCATGCAAACTGTGATTCTTATCGGAAGAGGCATCCCTACACAACTGTCAAAAAGGGGAAATATCATTCATTTAAATGACTTTTTTTATACATATTTCTTATAACCAAAAGATGACATTAGATGTTTGTTTATATGCTCATTTAATTGATTTATATTCTGTGGTTTTTCGATTTATATTAAGGCACTTGTGGGAGGTTCGAGGCCCAAACTAAATTAATTATTTTATTCATGATGAAAACCACTAACATTTGCAACATTATCAAACCCTGTTTCAGATATTGTAACGTTCTGTGACTATGAAAAAATGCAATAAATTTCATCGTGAGTACTGTTTTTAGCTGAGCTGTATAGATATGTGTAGAGCTCACTTCAAGATAACAGTAATATTATTGCAGCATTTAAACAAGGTAGCACTATAATACTAAAACTTGTGCACTCACATGACATTAAACATAAACCTATACATCAAACATTAATATCAACTAATAGACCTGCTCATTCTAAACAACTTTGCGTAAAATCTTTGCTCTCAATCAAAGCAGTGACAACACAACTACTTCTGCAAACTAGTAATATGTTTTTAGAGCAATATAAACATATTCACAATCATGCAATTTTCTGGTCTCTAGATCAATTATTATCAAATACATAATGAACTTTTTAATTTATGTGGCTATAAAACAATCCTCTGTTCTAAATTCATCCCATAGTATACTGTGTAATAATGATAAAGATCTTTCCACATACCAATTCTTCTCAGACAGTTGATTCAATGAACTAATTCAAAGAAAACATTTAGCAATTCTTTTACATTGTAACATCATGACCCTTAGCCTGTTCGTGGATGCATGGCTGCATTGAATGGCGCAAATTCTCGAAACCCGCTAAATGCTGCTTGCAGCTTTAATTATTAGGGTTCGAGCCCGTAGGGCTAGAAACCTATTGTATTTGTTGGTTTTATTATTGTTATTATTCTGCCCTAAAACTGATGCTGCAGCCCAAACCGTAAGACGGACAGAGCTGAGACTCGGTCAGATGGTAGTAGTCCTTGTCGCTACTCAGATACACGGAACCAGCCAAATCGACCAATAGGTGGCGCTACAACGAGGAAAAGTGCGTTAGCGCTTGTTACTTCTTAACCGTTTGTCGCACACCCAAGTGTTTTACATCAGTGTAATCATTGGCTCAAAACTTAAATAACGTATATCTCCGATTTCATTTCCGGTATGCAAATTTTTCCGCTAATTTGCATTTTCTGAAAAAAAAAAAAAATGAACTAGTCCCTGGATTTTTGCCCTATCGGAACCAAACCAACGCTGATGAATTATGTGGAGTGTGAATATGAATAATTATCAAAAAAAAGTTGAAATTTTCATCCCCGATCGCTAGAGGGCGCAAAAATGTCCAAACCGGAAGTAACTAATTTAACTAAAATGGCCATAACTCGTGAACTGTTTGAGATATCTTCATGGGGCTTAGAATATATGTGTAGACCCTCAATCCGGGGTCACAATAAAAAAACTGCGGCGTTTGGCCACTAGGTGGCGCTATAATTTGAATGAGCTAGAAAATGGCTATAACTAGGCAACAGTTTGCCCGATTGACTTATTATTTGGTATGGTGTGTCTTTGTGTCATGTCCCATGACTATTAAAAAGGACATTGGCGTATCTTAAAAAACATGGCCGCCATTGGCCAATGAAGTTTGAGCACTAATTACACCGGGTTAACGGAGGCTGCTCAAAACGACAGTCGCTGGGCTTATTTGTCTCATGGTCCTGAAGGTCTGTAAGAAACATGAACTTATTCGGCCACCGGGGGGCTTAATAACGCTTTTGGAGTGCATAAACAACTGTGTATCACGTGACATTTGACATATACCCAAACTATTTATATCATATGATAGGACTCCTTTTTCTGAGCAACTTTGCCTCTAGAACCGCTTCTGTCGATCGAACGGTTCGTGAGTTATTGCTGATGATGTTAAAAACCTACTTTCGCGAACTAGTCGTTGGTTTTTCGACTTAACGGAACCAAAACAATGCAGATGACTTCTGTGGAAAGTGATTTTAAATAATTATCGAAAGAAAGCAGAAATTTCCTTTCACGGTCGTTTAGGGGCGCCAAAATAAAAAAATGGGCGGAGCCTATCTAATTAAAATGCCCATAAATCCAGAACGGCTTAACATATCATCATGGGCCTCGGAACTTATGTGTAGACCATCACTCTGAGGTCACCTACAAAAGAACATGGCGTTTGGACTCTAGGTGGCGCTATAATAGTAAAAATGGCAAAATGTGCATGTCTTTTTGTGGCCTAGACAACTGTGTGTCACGTGACATTTGACTAATACACAAACTATTGATATCAAACGATAGATCTCCTTATTCATAACAACTTTGCCTCTTGAACCATTGATGTCTATCAAATGGTTTGTGAGTTATTGGTGATGATGTAAAAAACCTACTTTTGCAAACTTGTTTAAGGATTTTCAAGCAATGTCAAAATTTCCACCTCAGTTCATTTCTTTGGACTCTCTAGGTCAATAATCATCAAAAACATGTTGAGTTTTGTTTAGTTTTGTGACCATAACAGGGTCCTTTATTATATTAGCGTGAAACGAGTATGTTATAGGTCGCTACTCCTTAATAAATAATCCAACTGACTTGCCATTTAGTACTATTATACATATTAAGACACTTAACAAGCATGCAAAATGTTATGCTCATAGGAAGAGGCATTCCTTCATAGGAGTCAAAAAGGTGAAATATCATTCATTTCAATGGCTTTCTTATAGAGTCACCAAATCACAATGCATGTAGCTTTGATAAAGGAACGATAAAAGAGTGTGAATGCACCGCATAGTTCTGTGTGTCTTGTGTGATCGAGACTGTGCATGTGTGTGTAACGAAATGTGTCTCAGAGGAAGACAGTGTTAGAAATTATATGTATTACACATTAAACGTTGCTGCATATTTAGACATCTATAATTATAGCACATTTCTGGCTGCATTTAAGATAAGTGTTGATATATATAACACACCTTTATTAGGTACACCAGTTTAATTGCATGTTAACCCAAATTGCTACTCAGCCAGTCACATGGCAGCAACTCAATGCATTTAGACATTTAGACATGGTAAACATGACTTCCTGAAGTTCGAACCAAACATCAAAATCAGGAAGAAATGGGATTTTACATGTGATGTGTGTGTACCAAAGAAACATAATTGAAATGGCAAGGCCTTCTAAAATATTTTTGCAGACAATGTCAATGTCCTACTGACCACAATGTATTCATGAATATGAATCAATGTATCCATTTAAAATGGTCCTAGATTTTTTATTCAATATTAATTCATCAAAACACATAAGAGGCTATTTTGAAAAATATGCATTAAATTAACAAAATAGACCTATATCTCTGCAATAGAATGTCATGGAGACAAAGAAGTTACTTAGTTCTACTCATGGAAAAGTGTATTATAATATAACAGGTGACAAGCTATGCACATAGCAACTAAACAGATTAGCTTTCCAGCCATTAACACAGACCTATATTTCTGCAGTTGAATATTGTAGAGACACAGGGGTTCTGTTAATTTCACTTGTGGCTTAATGTGTTATCAATTGGCAGGTGCCATACCACACCTATAGCAACTAAACTGTTCACTTAGCAACCATTAAGCTGGACCTCTATCTCTGCAATAGAGCATCGTAGAGACAATGGGGTTGTTTTGCATGACTTGTGGTTTGATGTGTTATTAATTGGCAGGTGGCATTGCACGCCCATAGCAACCAAACGGATTAGCTTAGCAACCTTTTAGCAAGATCTATGTCTCTGCAACTGTATAACACGTTTCTGACATTTTACTTGGTGTGCTAGAGTGTCGTCTGTCGTGGATCTGCTATGGTGCTATTCCTGAGCCTGGCAGACGTGCCTCAGACACCTTGAATCGCTCGAACCCGCTAAATGCTGCTTGCAGCTTTAATTAGGGTTCGAGCCCGTAGGGCTAGAAACCTATTGTATTTGTTGGTTTTATTCTTCTTCTTCTTCTTATTATTATTCTGCCATAAAACTGATCGTGCAGCCCAAACCGTAAGGCCGACAAAGCTGACACTCGGTCAGATGGTAGTAGTCCTTGTCGCTACTCAGATACACGGAGCCAGCCAAATCGACCCATAGGTGGCGCTACAGCGATGACAAACGCGTTTGCGCTTGTTACTCCTTAACCGTTTGTCGCACACCCAAGTGTCTTATATCAGTGTAATCACTGGCTCCAAACTAAAAAAACGTATATCTCCGATTTCATTTCCGTCATTATAGATTTTTCGCTAATTAGCATTTTATGAAAAAAAAAAAAAATGAACTAGTCCCTGGATTTTTGCCCTATCGGAACCAAACCAACGCTGATTAATTCTTTGGAGTGTGAATATGAATAATTATCAAAAAAAAATTGAATTTTTCATTCACGGCCGTTAGGTGGTGCTAAAACGTCCAAACCGGAAGTGGCAGATTTGGCTAAAACGGCCATAACTCGTGAACTGTTTGAGATATCTTCATGGGGCTTGGAACATATGTGTAGACCCTCAATCCGGGGACACAATAAAAAAACTGCGGCGTTTGGCAACTAGGTGGCGCTATAATTTGAATGAGCTAGAAAATGGCTATAACTAGGCAACAGTTTGCCCGATTGACTTATTATTTGGTATAGTGTGTCTTTGTGTCATGTCCCATGACTATTAAAAAGGACATTGGCGTATCTTAAAAAACATGGCCGCCATTGGCCAATGAAGTTTGAGCACTAATTACACCGGGTTAACGGAGGCTGCTCAAAACGACAGTCGCTGGGCTTATTTGTCTCATGGTCCTGAAGGTCTGTAAGAAACATGAACTTATTCGGCCACCGGGGGGCGTAATAACGCTTTTGGAGTGTATAAACAACTGTGTATCACGTGACATTTGACATATACCCAAACTATTTATATCACATGATAGGACGCCTTTTTCTGAGCAACTTTGCCTCTAGAACCGCTTCTGTCGATCGAACGGTTCGTGAGTTATTGCTGATGATGTTAAAAACCTACTTTCGCGAACTAGTCGTTGGTTTTTCGACTTAACGGAACCAAAACAATGCAGATGACTTCTGTGGAAAGTGATTTTAAATAATTATCGAAAGAAAGCAGAAATTTCCTTTCACGGTCGTTTAGGGGCGCCAAAATAAAAAAATGGGCGGAGCCTATCAAATTAAAATGCCCATAAATCCAGAACGGCTTAACATATCATCATGGGCCTCGGAACTTATGTGTAGACCATCACTCTGAGGTCACCTACAAAAGAACATGGCGTTTGGACTCTAGGTGGCGCTATAATAGTAAAAATGGCAAAATGTGCATGTCTTTTTGTGGCCTAGACAACTGTGTGTCACGTGACATTTGACTAATACACAAACTATTGATATCAAACGATAGATCTCCTTATTCATAACAACTTTGCCTCTTGAACCATTGATGTCTATCAAATGGTTTGTGAGTTATTGGTGATGATGTAAAAAACCTACTTTTGCAAACTTGTTTAAGGATTTTCAAGCAATGTCAAAATTTCCACCTCAGTTCATTTCTTTGGACTCTCTAGGTCAATAATCATCAAAAACATGTTGAGTTTTGTTTAGTTTTGTGACCATAACAGGGTCCTTTATTATATTAGCGTGAAACGAGTATGTTATAGGTCGCTACTCCTTAATAAATAATCCAACTGACTTGCCATTTAGTACTATTATACATATTAAGACACTTAACAAGCATGCAAAATGTTATGCTCATAGGAAGAGGCATTCCTTCATAGGAGTCAAAAAGGTGAAATATCATTCATTTCAATGGCTTTCTTATAGAGTCACCAAATCACAATGCATGTAGCTTTGATAAAGGAACGATAAAAGAGTGTGAATGCACCGCATAGTTCTGTGTGTCTTGTGTGATCGAGACTGTGCATGTGTGTGTAATGAAATGTGTCTCACAGGAAGACAGTGTTAGAAATTATATGTATTACACATTAAACGTTGCTGCATATTTAGACATCTATAATTATAGCACATTTCTGGCTGCTTTTAAGATGAGTGTTGATATATATAACACACCTTTATTAGGTACACCAGTTAAATTGCATGTTAACCCAAATTGCTACTCAGCCAGTCACATGGCAGCAACTCAATGCATTTAGACATTTAGACATGGTAAACATGACTTCCTGAAGTTCGAACCAAACATCAAAATCAGGAAGAAATGGGATTTGTCATGTGATGTGTGTGTACCAAAGAAACATAATTGAAATGGCAAGGCCTTCTAAAATATTTTTGCAGACAATGTCAATGTCCTACTGACCACAATGTATTCATGAATATGAATCAATGTATCCATTTAAAATGGTCCTAGATTTTTTATTCAATATTAATTCATCAAAACACATAAGAGGCTATTTTGAAAAATATGCATTAAATTAGCAAAATAGACCTATATCTCTGCAATAGAATGTCATGGAGACAAAGAAGTTACTTAGTTCTACTCATGGAAAAGTGTATTATAATATAACAGGTGACAAGCTATGCCCATAGCAACTAAACAGATTAGCTTTACAGCCATTAACACAGACCTATATTTCTGCAGTTGAATATTGTAGAGACACAGGGGTTCTGTTAATTTCACTTGTGGCTTAATGTGTTATCAATTGGCAGGTGCCATACCACACCTATAGCAACTAAACTGTTCACTTAGCAACCATTAAGCTGGACCTCTATCTCTGCAATAGAGCATCGTAGAGACAATGGGGTTGTTTTGCATGACTTGTGGTTTGATGTGTTATTAATTGGCAGGTGGCATTGCACGCCCATAGCAACCAAACGGATTAGCTTAGCAACCTTTTAGCAAGATCTATGTCTCTGCAACTGTATAACACGTTTCTGACATTTTACTTGGTGTGCTAGAGTGTCGTCTGTCGTGGATCTGCTATGGTGCTATTCCTGAGCCTGGCAGACGTGCCTCAGACACCTTTAATCGCTCGAACCCGCTAAATGCTGCTTGCAGCTTTAATTCTTATTATTATTCTTCCCTAAAACTGATCGTGCAGCCCAAACCGTAAGGCCGACAGAGCTGACACTCGGTCAGATGGTAGTAGTCCTTGTCGCTACTCAGATACATGGAGCCAGCCAAATCGACCAATAGGTGGCGCTACAGCGATGCCGCACGCGTTTGCGTACGCAACTCCTAAACCGTTTGTCGCACACCCAAGTGTTTTATATCAGTGTAATCATTGGCTCAAAACTTAAAAAACGTATATCTCCGATTTCATTTCCGTCATTATAGATTTTTCGCTAATTAGCATTTTATGCAAAAAAAAAAAAATGAACTAGTCCCTGGATTTTTGCCCGATCGGAATCAAACCAACACTGGTGTATTCTATGGAGTGTGAATATGAATAATTATCAAAAAAAAGTTGAATTTTCCATTCACGGCCGTTAGGTGGCGCTAAAACGTCCAAACCGGAAGTGGCAGATTTGGCTAAAACGGCCATAACTCGTGAACTGTTTGAGATATCTTCATGGGGCTTGGAACATATGTGTAGACCCTCAATCCGGGGACACAATAAAAAAACTGCGGCGTTTGGCAACTAGGTGGCGCTATAATTTGAATGAGCTAGAAAATGGCTATAACTACGCAACCCTTTGCCCGAATGACTATATATTTGGTATGGTGGGTCTTTGTCTCATGCTACATGAATATCTTAAAGTACATTGGCGTATCTCAAAAAACATGGCCGCCATTGGCCAATGAAGTTTGAGCGCTCATTACACCAGGTTAACTGAGGCCGATCAAAACGACACTCGCTGGGCTTATTCGTCTCATGGTCCTTAAGGTCTGTAAGAAATGTGAACTCATTCGGCCACGGGGGGGCGAAATAACGTTTTAGGAGTGGTTAAACAATTGTGTATCACGTGACATTTGACATGTACCCAAACTAATGGTATCTAATGATAGTTCTCCTTATTCTGAACAACTTTGCCTCTGGAACAACTTCTGTCGATCGAACGGTTCGTGAGTTATCGCTGATGATGTCAAAAACCTACTTTCGCAAACTAGTCGTTGGTTTTTCGACTTAACGGAACCAAAACAATGCAGATGACTTCTGTGGAAAGTGATTGTAAATAATTATCGAAAAAAAGTAGAAATTTCCTGTTACGGTCACTTAGGGGCGCCAAAATAAAAAAATGGGCGGAGCCTATCACATTAAAATGCCCATAAATCCAGAACGGCTTAACATTTCATCATGGGCCTCGGAACATATGTATAGACCATCACTCTGAGGTCACCTACTAAAGAACGTGGCGTTTGGACGCTAGGTGGCGCTATAACAATAAAAATGGCAACATTGATTCGTATTTCATTGCTTAACCAATTGTCTATCACGTGACATTTGTCATTAACACAAACTGATGATATCATATGATAGTTCTCATTCTGAACAACTTTGCCTCTTGATCCATTGATGTCAAACAAATGGTTCGCTAGTTATCGGTGATGATGTTAAAGACGTACTTTTGCATACTAATTTTAGGTGTTTCAAGCTATTTCAAAATTTCCACCACAGTACAATTCTCTGGACTCTCTAGATAACTAATTATCAAAGACATGTTGAACTTTTTCATTTACGTGACCATAATAGGGTCATTTCTTATAGTAACCTCAAAAGTCTACCTGAAAGCTAGCCACTCCTTAAGAAATAATCCAACTGACTTCTCATTAAGTAATATTATACATATTATGACACAAAACAAGCAGGCAAAATGTGAAGGTCATCGGAAGAGGCATGCCTTCATAACAGTCAAAAGGGTGAAATCTCATTAATTTCAATGGCTAGATCACAATGCATGTAGTTCCATGCATTGTCCACTGTAGCGACTTATCGTGCACTGCAGTGTGTATTATATGTGCATACGTGCGTATGTATTACATATTCTGTGTGTGTGTATTTATGTTCATTTCACTCGTACCGTAGGTATGAGCGGATTACACCTGTTTTTGCATATGAGTGTTAGCATGCGTTGTCTGTATTAACCTTTGCTGACCATTTCTGTAATTTTTCTGGTTATGGGTAAGTGTCATCCGTTGCGGATGTGTTATGGTGCGATTCCTTAGCGTAGTTGGCGAAAGCAGTCGACCTTAATCCTCTTAGACTGCTCGAACCCGATGATTGCTGCTTGCAGCTATATTTAGGGTTCGAGCCCGAAGGGCTAGAAACCTATTGTATTTGTTGGTTTTATTATTATTAGGGTTCGAGCCCGAAGGGCTAGAAACCTATTGTATTTGTTAAGATTTTTATTATTATTATTATCCGCCATAAAACGATGGTGCAGGCCAAACCGTAAGGCCCAGAAACTTGAGACTTGGTCAAATGGTTGTATTGGTGCAGGCTACTCGATACATGGACCCAGCCAAATTGACCCATAGGGGCGCTACAGCGATGCCAACGCGTTTGTGCTAAAACTCCTAAACCGTTTTATCTCACAACTAAGAAAACCATATCATTGTAATCGTTGGCTCAAGACTTAAAAAACGTATATCTCCGATTTCATTTCCGGTATGCAAATTTTTCCGCTAATTTGCATTTTATGCAAAAAAAAAAAAATGAACTAGTCCCTGAATTTGCCGGATCGAAACCAAACAACGCTGATGAATTCTTTGGAGGGTGAATGGAAATAATTATAAAAAAAACGTTGAAATTTCGATACACGTTGCCAGGGTGCGCCAAAACGTCCTAACAGGAAGTAGCCAATTAAGGGAAAATGTAATAACTCGTAAACGGTTAAGATATCTTCATGGGGCTGAAACACAACTATATAGAATAATCCGAGTTCAAATTATCAAAAAACTAGGCGTTTTGGCACTAGGTGGCGCTATAACAGAAAAAAAACTGTTAAAACGCTCATAACAACGCAACCTTTGGTCCGATTGACATGATACTTCTTTTGATGCGTCTTAAGTCATGTACCACAAATCCCTAACGATATTGCTGTTTTCGCAAAAAAAAATGGCCGCCATCGGCCAACTAAGTTTGAGCGCTAATAGACGGGGTTACGGAAGCCGATCGGAACGACGCTCGCTGTGCTCATTCGACTCATGGTCCTGAAGGTCTGTAAGAAATAGAACTCACTCGGCCACAGGGGGCGAAACAATTATTTTTAGTGTGTAATGACTGTTATCACGTGACGTTTGATACACACACAAAATATTAATATCAAACGATAGATCTTCTCAGTCGGAACAACTTTGCCTCTAGAACCACTTCTCTCAATCGAACGGTTCGTGAGTTATTGGTG
>SOYY01000089.1:0-43073 GCA_008369825.1 Triplophysa tibetana | reverse complement strand
GTTTGCTGTTCCTGAGGCCGACTGGTTCGTGGTGGCACAGGGTTGCGGTTGCCACTTCCGCGAGGGCCCGCACATCGCTGCTTGCAGCTTTAATTATTATTATTATTATTCAGGTGGCGCTTTGATCGCAATTTAGACATCCTAAACATGCACGAAAACTCACAATAAATTGCACGCGCATCAGCCCCTGCAGAACTTGGCGTCTGATAGGGGTTTTAAAATTAGGCGTGGCAAATTGGCTCGCTAGCGCCACCTAGAACTGCCCAGACCACTACGTAATACGTACATGCACAAAAAATGGTAGACTTATGGAACACCCCGAATCATGAAGAAAAGTCTCTTGGGGCATATCTCTAAACTAAACAGGAAGTCCGTTATTTTTGATTTCCTGTTGAATTTTGTGATTTCTGTCAATTTCCACGCGTCGTATTTGAACGAACTCCTCCCAGAGATTTTATCCGATCAACATCATATTCGTCTCATTTTAATCTTAAGGCCTCTGCGAAGCTAAATTGCGGAGCTTTTGACTTTTCGTCGGGAAACGTGACCCTGGCGGCCTGCCGAAGTTTAGCCTTCGCCATCAACAGGAAGTTGTTGTTACTCAGGCATAGAATGTCAAACAGGCCCCAGACTTCACACATTTGACACAAGACCTGGTCTTAATACAACTACATGGTGAAATTCAGATAAAGTTATAGCGCCACCTGCAGGAAACAGGAAGTAACATGTTTTAAACTGTGATTAACGCCTCATCGAGATTCAAACAGGTCAGCATCATGTTTGGCCTGTGTACATATCCATGTCAGTGTTCAATAAGAGTAATAGCGCCACCAGGTGGCAACAGGAAATATTGCAGGTATAAATAAATATTTTTTTTTTCTATAATTTACCTGCATTAATTTAGTCAACTATCATTTACTTTATCTTTACATGGTATATTCAGATAGAGTCATTGCGCCACCAGCTGGCAACAAGAAATATTGCAGGTATAAATAAATGACAAATTCTACTATAATTCACCTGCATTAATTTAATCAACTATCATTCACTTTATCCTTACATGGTATATTCAGATAGAGTCATAGCGCCACCAGCTGGCAACAATAAATATTGCAGGTATAAATCATTTACAAAAAAATCTGTAATTATCCTGCATTAATTTAATCAACTATCATTTACTTTATCCTTACATGATATATTCAGATAGAGTCATTGCGCCACCAGCTGGCAACAGGAAATATGGCACTTATAAATAAATAACAAATCCTACTATAATTCGCCTGCATTGATTTGATCAACTATCTTTTACTTATTTCTTTACATGTTAATATTCAGATAGAGTCATAGCGCCACCAGTTGGCAACAGGAAATATTGCAGGTATAAATAACAAATTCTACTATAATTCACCAGCATTAATTTCATCACCTATCACTTTTTTACATTTCCATGGCAATATTCAGATACAGTTATAGCGGCACCTGCAGGAAACGGCATGTTTTCAACGTTCATGTGCCGGTTTCACACACATATTTGTGTTTACGCATGCTTACTGAATGAGACCATCGTCCACTCTGCTCCAAACGTAGCATGTTTGATTAGATCTAAGCTCTATATTGTAACTCCCTGTATGCAGATTGCTCACAGTTTGCTGTTCCTGAGGCCGACTGGTTCGTGGTGGCACAGGGTTGCGGTTGCCACTTCCGCGAGGGCCCGCACATCGCTGCTTGCAGCTTTAATTATTAGGGCCCGAGCACGAAAGAGCAAGCCACCGGCTTGCTCTGCAGTGCAGAGCCCTCTTGTTTCTGTGTTGTTTATTATTATTATTATTATTATTATTATTATTATTATTCAGGTGGCGCTTTGATCGCAATTTAGACGGCCTAAACATGCACGAAAACTCACAATAAATTGCACGCGTATCAGCCCCTGCAGAACTTGGCGTCTGATAGGGGTTTTAAAATTAGGCGTGTCAAATTGGCTCGCTAGCGCCACCTAGAACTGCCCAGACCACTACGTAATACATACATGCACCAAAATTGGTAGACTTATGGAACATCCCTAATCATTAAGAAAAGTCTCTTGGGGCATATCTCTAAACCAAACAGGAAGTCCGTTATTTTTGATTTCCTGTTGAATTTTGTAATATCTGTCAATTTCCACGTGTCGTATTTGAACGAACTCCTCCCAGAGATTTTATCCGATCAACATCATATTCGTCTCATTTTAATCTTAAGGCCTCTGCGAAGCTAAATTGCGGAGCTTTTGACTTTTCGTCGGGAAACGTGACCCTGGCGGCCTGCCGAAGTTTAGCCTTCGCCATCAACAGGAAGTTGTTATTACTTAGGCATAGAATGTCCAACAGGCCCCAGACTTCACACATTTGACACAAGACCTGGTCTGAATACAACTACATGGTGAAATTCAGATAAAGTTATAGCGCCACCTGCAGGAAACAGGAAGTAACATGTTTTAAACTGTGATTAACGCCTCATCGTGATTCAAACAGGTCAGCATCATATTAGGCCTGTGTACATTTCCATATCAGTGTTCAATAAGAGTCATAGCGCCACCTGGTGGCAACTGGAAATATTGCAGGTATAAATAAATAACATTTTTTTCTATAATTCACCTGCATTAATTTAATCAACCATCATTTACTTCTTACTTTACATTGTAATATTCAGATAGAGTCATAGCGCCACCAGCTGGCAACAGGAAATATTACAGGTATAAATAATTAAAAAAAAATCTGTAATTATCCTGCATTAATTTAATCAACTGTCATTTACTTTAGCCTTACATGATATATTCAGATAGAGTCATTGCGACACCAGCTGGCAACAAGAAATATTGCAGGCATAAATAAATAACAAATTTTACTATAATTCACCTGCATTAATTTAATCAACAATCATCTACTTTATCCTTACACGGTATATTCAGATAGAGTCATAGCGCCACCAGCTGGAAACAGGAAATATGGCGGGTATAAATATATTACAAATCCTACTATAATTCACCTGCATTGATTTGATCAACTATCTTTTACTTATTTCTTTACATGTTAATATTCAGATAGAGTCATAGCGCCACCAGCTGGCAACAGGAAATATTGCAGGTATAAATAACAAATTCTACTATAATTTGACCAGCATTAATTTAATCAACTATCAAAGACTATTTCTCTACATGGTAATATTCAGATAGAGTCATAGCGCCACCAGCTGGCAACAGGAAATATTGCAGGTATAATTAAATAACATTTTTTTCTATAATTCACCTGTATTAATTAAATCAACTATAATTTACTTTATCTATAAATGGTAACATGAAGAAAGAGTCATAGCGCCACCAAGTGGCAACAGAAAATATTACAGGTATAAATAATTAACATTTTTTTCTATAATGATCGTGCATTAATTTAATCAACTATCATTTACTTTATCCTTACATGATATATTCAGATAGAGTCATTGCGCCACCAGCTGGCAACAGGAAATATGGCACTTATAAATAAATAACAAATCCTACTATAATTCGCCTGCATTGATTTGATCAACTATCTTTTACTTATTTCTTTACATGTTAATATTCAGATAGAGTCATAGCGCCACCAGTTGGCAACAGGAAATATTGCAGGTATAAATAACAAATTCTACTATAATTCACCAGCATTAATTTCATCACCTATCACTTTTTTACATTTCCATGGCAATATTCAGATAGAGTTATAGCGCCACGTGCAGGAAAAAGGACATGGCATGTTTTCAACGTTCATGTGCCGGTTTCACACACATAATTGTGTTTACGCATGCTTACTGAATGAGACCATCGTCCACTCTGCTCCAAACGTAGCATGTTTGATTATATTAAAGCTCTATATTGTAACTCCCCGTATGCAGATTGCGCACCGTTTGTGGTTCCTGAGGCCGACTGGTTCGTGGTGGCACAGGGTTGCGGTTGCCACTTCCGCGAGGGCCCGCACATCGCTGCTTGCAGCTTTAATTAGGGCCCGAGCACGAAAGAGCAAGCCACCGGCTTGCTCTGCAGTGCAGAGCCCTCTTGTTTCTGTGTTGTTTATTATTATTATTATTATTATTATTATTATTATTATTATTCAGGTGGCGCTTTGATCGCAATTTAGACATCCTAAACATGCACGAAAACTCACAATAAATTGCACGCGCATCAGCCCCTGCAGAACTTGGCGTCTGATAGGGGTTTTAAAATTAGGCGTGGCAAATTGGCTCGCTAGCGCCACCTAGAACTGCCCAGACCACTACGTAATACGTACATGCACAAAAAATGGTAGACTTATGGAACACCCCGAATCACGAAGAAAAGTCTCTTGGGGCATATCTCTAAACTAAACAGGAAGTCCGTTATTTTTGATTTCCTGTTGAATTTTGTGATTTCTGTCAATTTCCACGCGTCGTATTTGAACGAACTCCTCCCAGAGATTTTATCCGATCAACATCATATTCGTCTCATTTTAATCTTAAGGCCTCTGCGAAGCTAAATTGCGGAGCTTTTGACTTTTCGTCGGGAAACGTGACCCTGGCGGCCTGCCGAAGTTTAGCCTTCGCCATCAACAGGAAGTTGTTGTTACTCAGGCATAGAATGTCCAACAGGCCCCAGACTTCACACATTTGACACAAGACCTGGCCTGAATACAACTATATGATGAAATTCAGATAAAGTTACAGCGCCACCTGCAGGAAAGGGGAAGTAACTTGTTTTAAACTGTGATTAACGCCTCATCGAGTTTCAAACAGGTCAGCATAATATTTGACCTGTGTACATATCCATGTCAGTGTTCAATAAGAGTCATAGCGCCACCAGGTGGCAACAGGAATTATTGCAGGTATAAATAAATAAATAAAAATTCTATAATTTACCTCCATTAATTTAATCAACTATCATTTACTTTATCTTTACATGGTATATTCACGTAGAGTCATAGCGCCACCTGGTGGCAACTGGAAATATTGCAGGTATAAATACATAATATTTTTTTCTATAATTCACCTGCATTAATTTAATCAACCATCATTTACTTCTTACTTTACATTGTAATATTCAGGTAGAGTCATAGCGCCGCCAGCTGGCAAAAGGAAGAATTGCACGTATAAATAAATAGCAAAACCTACTATAATTCGCCTGCATTAATTTTTTCACCTATCATTGACTTTTTTTTACATTGATAATATTCAGATAGAGTCATAGCGCCACCAGCTGGCAACAGGAAATATTACAGGTATAAATAATTTTAAAAAAATCTGTAATTATCCTGCATTAATTTAATCAACTATCATTTACTTTATCCTTACATGATATATTCAGATAGAGTCATTGCGCCACCAGCTGGCAACAGGAAATATGGCACTTATAAATAAATAACAAATCCTACTATAATTCGCCTGCATTGATTTGATCAACTATCTTTTACTTATTTCTTTACATGTTAATATTCAGATAGAGTCATAGCGCCACCAGTTGGCAACAGGAAATATTGCAGGTATAAATAACAAATTCTACTATAATTCACCAGCATTAATTTCATCACGTATCACTTTTTTACATTTCCATGGCAATATTCAGATAGAGTTATAGCGCCACGTGCAGGAAAAAGGAAATGGCATATTTTCAACGTTCATGTGCCGGTTTCACACACATATTTGTGTTTACGCATGCTTAGTGAATGAGACCATCGTCCACTCTGCTCCAAACGTAGCATGTTTGATTACATTTATGCTCTATATTGTAACTCCCTGTATGCAGATTGCTCACCGTTTACTATTCCTGCGGCTGACTGGTTCGTGGTGGCACAGGGTTGCGGTTGCCACTTCCGCGAGGGCCCGCACATCGCTGCTTGCAGCTTTAATTATTATTATTATTATTCCGGTGGCGCTTTGATCGCAATTTAGACGGCCTAAACATGCACGAAAACTCACAATAAATTGCACGCGCATCAGCCCCTGCAGAACTTGGCGTCTGATAGGGGTTTTAAAATTAGGCGTGGCAAATTGGCTCGCTAGCGCCACCTAGAACTGCCCAGACCGCTACGTAATACATACATGCACAAAAATTGGTAGACTTATGGAACACCCCGAATCATGAAGAAAAGTCTCTTGGGGCATATCTCTAAACCAAACAGGAAGTCCGTTATTTTTGATTTCCTGTTGAATTTTGTGATTTCTGTCAATTTCCACGCGTCGTATTTGAACGAACTCCTCCCAGAGATTTTATCCGATCAACATCATATTCGTCTCATTTTAATCTTAAGGCCTCTGCGAAGCTAAATTGCGGAGCTTTTGACTTTTCGTCGGGAAACGTGACCCTGGCGGCCTGCCGAAGTTTAGCCTTCGCCATCAACAGGAAGTTGTTGTTACTCAGGCATAGAATGTCCAACAGGCCCCAGACTTCACACATTTGACACAAGACCTGGTCTTAATACAACTACATGATGAAATTCAGATAAAGTTATAGCGCCACCTGCAGGAAACAGGAAGTAACATGTTTTAAACTGTGATTAACGCCTCATCGAGATTCAAACAGGTCAGTATTATATTTGGCCTGTGTACATATCCATGTCAGTGTTCAATAAGAGTCATAGCGCCACCAGGTGGCAACAGGAAATATTGCATGGATAAATAAATAATATTTTTTACTATAATTCACCTGCTTTTATTTAATCAACAATCATTTACTTTATCCTTACATGGTATATTCAGATTGAGTCATAGCGCCACCAGCTGGAAACAGGAAATATGGCGGGTATAAATATATTACAAATCCTACTATAATTCACCTGCATTCATTTCATCACCTATAACTTTTTTTTTCCTTTCCTTGGCAATTTTCAGATACAGTTATAGCGCCACCTGCAGGAAACAGGAAATATTGCAGGTATAAATACATTTAAAAAAATCTATAATTTACCTGCATTAATTTAATCAACTAGCATTTACTTTATCATTACATGGTATATTCAGATAGAGTCATAGCGCCACCAGCTGGCAACAGGAAATATTGCATGTGTGAAAAAATAAATCTTACTTTAATTCGCCTGCATTAAATTTATCACCTATAATTTCTTTTCTTTATATAGTAATATTCAGATACAGTTATAGCGCCACCTGCAGGAAACAGGAAATGGGATGTTTTAAACTGTTTTTAACTGCTCAAAGAGATTAAAACAGGTCAGCATAATGTCTGGCCAGGGTAGATATCCAGGTATGTTGCATTTATGGTTATAGCGCCACCTACTGACAACAGGAAACATGGCACTTATAAATAAATAATATTTTTTTCTATAACTCACCTGGATTAATTTAATCAACTATCATTTACTTTATGTTTACATTGTATATTCAGGTAGAGTCAAAGCACCACCAGGTGGCAACAGGAAACATTGCACTTATAAATAAATTACAAATCCTACAATAATTCGCCTGCATTGATTTGATCAACTATCTTTTACTTATTTCTTAACATGTTAATATTCAGATACAGTCATAGCGCCACCAGCTGGCAACAGGAAATATGGCACATATACATAAACAACGATTCCTATAATAATTCGCCATCTACTTTACAAAGAGAAATCACTTCGACCCATCCTCTAAACTCCCTGGGATGTCATGTGTTTTCTATTACCAATGCACGTTCTGTGCAGTTTTTGCCATTTCAAGGTTTCACACTTTAACAAACTCCTCCTAGAGCTTTATTAAGATTAACACCATATTTGGTTAGTCTTAGGTACATTTTTTGTGATGCTTAATGGTGTACACCTTGAATTTGAACGTTCATGTGCCGGTTTCACACACATATTTGTCTGTACGCATGCTTGTTGAATGAGACCATTAACTATAATCTACATTTTTCTTTACATAGTAATATTCAGATAGAGTTATAGCGCAACGTGCAGGAAACAGGAAATGGCATATTTTCAACGTTCATGTGCCGGTTTCACACACATATTTGTGTTTACGCATGCTTAGTGAATGAGACCATCGTCCACTCTGCTCCAAACGTAGCATGTTTGATTAGATTTATGCTCTATATTGTAACTCCCTGTATGCAGATTGCTCACCGTTTACTATTCCTGCGGCTGACTGGTTCGTGGTGGCACAGGGTTGCGGTTGCCACTTCCGCGAGGGCCCGCACATCGCTGCTTGCAGCTTTAATTAGGGCCCGAGCACGAAAGAGCAAGCCACCGGCTTGCTCTGCAGTGCAGAGCCCTCTTGTTTCTGTGTTGTTTATTATTATTAGGGCCCGAGCACGAAAGAGCAAGCCACCGGCTTGCTCTGCAGTGCAGAGCCCTCTTGTTTCTGTGTTGTTTATTATTATTAGGGCCCGAGCACGAAAGAGCAAGCCACCGGCTTGCTCTGCAGTGCAGAGCCCTCTTGTTTCTGTGTTGTTTATTATTATTATTATTATTATTATTATTCAGGTGGCGCTTTGATCGCAATTTAGACATCCTAAACATGCACGAAAACTCACAATAAATTGCACGCGCATCAGCCCCTGCAGAACTTGGCGTCTGATAGGGGTTTTAAAATTAGGCGTGGCAAATTGGCTCGCTAGCGCCACCTAGAACTGCCCAGACCACTACGTAATACGTACATGCACAAAAAATGGTAGACTTATGGAACACCCCGAATCATGAAGAAAAGTCTCTTGGGGCATATCTCTAAACTAAACAGGAAGTCCGTTATTTTTGATTTCCTGTTGAATTTTGTGATTTCTGTCAATTTCCACGCGTCGTATTTGAACGAACTCCTCCCAGAGATTTTATCCGATCAACATCATATTCGTGTCATTTTAATCTTAAGGCCTCTGCGAAGCTAAATTGCGGAGCTTTTGACTTTTCGTCGGGAAACGTGACCCTGGCGGCCTGCCGAAGTTTAGCCTTCGCCATCAACAGGAAGTTGTTATTACTTAGGCATAGAATGTCCAACAGGCCCCAGACTTCACACATTTGACACAAGACCTGGTCTGAATACAAGTACATGGTGAAATTCAGATAAAGTTATAGCGCCACCTGCAGGAAACGGGAAGTAACATGTTTTAAACTGTGATTAACGCCTCATCGTGATTCAAACAGGTCAGTATTATATTTGGCCTGTGTACATATCCATGTCAGTGTTCAATAAGAGTCATAGCGCCACCAGGTGGCAACAGGAAATATTGCAGGGATAAATACATAATATTTTTTTCTATAATTCACCTGCATTAATTTAATCAACCATCATTTACTTCTTACTTTACATTGTAATATTCAGATAGAGTCATAGCGCCACCAGCTGGCAACAGGAAATATTACAGGTATAAATAAATAACAAATTTTACGATAATTCACCTGCATTAATTTAATCAACAATCATCTACTTTATCCTTACATGGTATATTCAGATAGAGTCAATGCGCCACCAGCAGGCAACAGGAAATATTGCATGTGTAAATAAATAAATCCTACTTTCATTTGCCTGCATTAATTTTATCATCCATCACTTTTTCCATTTCCATGGCAATATTCAGATAGAGTTATAGCGCCACGTGCAGGAAACAGGAAATATTGCAGGTATAAATACATTTTAAAAAATCTATAATTTACCTGCATTAATTTAATCAACTAGCATTTACTTTATCATTACATGGTATATTCAGATAGAGTCATAGCGCCCCCAGGTGGCAACAGGAAATATTGTACGTGTTAATAAATATCATATCCTACTTTCATTCGCCTGCATTAAATAAATATCAAATCCAACTATTATTCAACTATCACTTTTTTCCATTTCCATGGCAATATTCAGATACAGTTATAGCGCCACCTGCAGGAAACAGGAAATCGAATGTTTTCAGCTCTTTTTTAAGCTTTCACTGATTTGGAAACTCATACAAACAGGAAATCGAATGTTTTCAGCTCTTTTTTAAGCTTTCACTGATTTGGAAACTCATACAAGACATACATGCATGTGGACATACACATATATGGTAAGATAAATTAATTGACTTCACTTAAAATATTACTTACTTTATATTTAAAAACATATTACATTTTGTGTGCTTGCTACAAAAGGCAATAACACTGTAGGGAATCGAACCCCATCCCAGTAAACCAGGAGTACCATTACCAGTGCTTTTTGCTTTTTTTGCACTACATAGATGGTAAAGCAAAACCTGCATTGGCAACAACAACATATAACGAAGCATCATTAAAGGTTAAAGTGGATTTTAAAGGAACAGTTAAAATATAAATGGGTACAAAATTAATGTTTAAATATTTGTTAAACAAATTGAATGGAATAATTATTATAATTTGTTTAACTATGTGTATAGCTATAGTGGTAATGAAGTTTAAATTGAGACATTTATTATCTTCAAAATCGAATTGTTTCAATGCAGGAAAGAAAACCATTTTAAAATTCTCCCTCCACCTCCACCTCCGTTGCCAAACAAAGCCGTTTAACCCAAGACACCAAAATCTGTCAAGTAAATGAAGAACAATACAATACAGCAATATTTGGTTCAGTAGAGATAAAGTTTTCACAAGGATGTGAATTCTCTCTCCACCTCCGTTGCCAAACAAAGCCGTTTAATCCAAAACACCAAAATCTGTCAAGTAAATGAAGAACAATATAATACAGCAATATTTGGCTCAGTAGAGATAAAGTTTTCACAAGGATGTGAATTCTCTCTCCACCTCCGTTGCCAAACAAAGCCGTTTAATCCAAAACACCAAAATCTGTCAAGTAAATGAAGAACAATACAATACAGCAATATTTGGCTCAGTAGAGATAAAGTTTTCACAAGGATGTGAATTCTCTCTCCACCTCCGTTGCCAAACAAAGCCGTTTAATCCAAAACACCAAAATCTGTCAAGTAAATGAAGAACAATACAATACAGCAATATTTGGCTCAGTAGAGATAAAGTTTTCACAAGGATGTGAATTCTCTCTCCACCTTCGTTGCCAAACAAAGCTGAACAGTAAAACTCTACAAATGGTCAAGTTCCCTATGATCATTGTTCAAACTTTTAGTAAAAGAACATAAAATACCCTCATGGTCACTGAAGTATGTTGGAAGCACTCTTGCTTCTACATCATAATGTGTTGTTTTCACATAAACATGATCAATTAATGTGCCTTTTTCTGTTGTGGTTTGTGTCACGTGCTGAACGAAGCCTCTCTCTGTTATAAACTTGTAGATTATCAAAGACTTTAAAATGTTATCATTGAAATCTCCCATGAGAACAGTTGTGTGGCATTTATGTTCTATAAAATCAAGTAATTTGCCAAGATTTTCTTTAAATAAAGACATGGGATATGATGGTGGTCGATAAATAACTGCTATTAATATATTGTGTGTAGTGTAGTTGCAAACTAAACATTCTAAATTGATATTTGGTACTGGGACAACGTCATATGCTAAACCATCGGAGGTATACATACCAACACCACCATGTTGTTGAGCCTGTATTTCAGTTAAAGTTGGATTACTGCTACTGTAAGAAACACTTCGTGGGTGACTATGAAAACTATAACCATTAATCTTTACACTTTCTAATGGGATATTTTCAGGTAACCATGTTTCAGTAACAGCAATGCAGTTAGGCTGTAGATTCAGAGTATATGAAACCAAATCAGCTAGATGTTGGCGTAAACTTTGCACATTTATCAAAAACACATTGAATGTTTGTGTATTGACTTTCTGATTTTGGATATTATTAATACCAAATGTGGGCATTCTTTGAATTGCATCCTTAATGCTGTCTTTACAATATATAGCCTTTTCCTCAAAATCTTGAATAATCAAACCTGATAGACTTCTAACTCGACTCAATGCCACATATGCTTGTCCAGGTGCGAATATTTTTTTTAGGGACACTACTGCCTCATCTACACTGATTCCCTGTACTTTATGTACCGTACATGCCCAAGCAAGTTTAAGTGGAAATTGGCGCCTCAATTGCCCTTTATTATTAACCCTTTCCTCTTCAGGTTTAATTCCAGTTGAACCCATTGCAACAGTTGGAGCGTATGTACAACATTTTCTCCTTTGTGCACCAACTTCATTATCCTCAAATTTCACATACACAGTTTTAGGGAACTTGATCTCATTGTCAGGATAAACTATGTCTGTTACTGTGCCACACGCCCCATTAACTAGACCATCAATTACATCAACATTTTTAGTCAGCATGACACGAGCACCTTTCCCTATAAGGAGTGTTTCTTCTAAACATGTATTGTATGTTTTGGCATGGTGAGCACTTTTCATTTCAAGTTTTCCGTTTTTTTTATTCATTTTAAAATCCTGAGCATGTATTTCAAAATGTTCGGGACACGATTTAATTAGCTGCTTAACATTATGCTCATTTACCTGTCTGTTTGTGGGGAAGATGTGTAAACATGAGCTAACTTCACCAGTTTCACATTTTTTCAATATGTCAATGTCACTCTTTAACATTGGGGTCCCCTTGGTACGAATTCTTAATCTGTTCAACAACTCTGCAAATGTATTATCTTTTTGTCTAACTATTGTTTTCAATTCAACAACTGAAAACAGAGTAGACCAGAAGTTTACACCTATGTTGTCACTATACAGTGGTATTCCTTTCACAGGAGGTAACTGAAAAAAGTCTCCTACAGCAATTATACTGACATTTCCAAAGGGAGAAAAGTCACCAGATTGTTTTATCTGTCTAAGTCTACCGTGAATATATGCAAAAAGATTTTGATCAACCATTGATATTTCATCAATGATCAAAATCTGCAAATCATTATATTTAGCACGCAAACAATTGAGCTTGTCTTCACCCAAAGGTGTGTAAGGCAAGCGAACATCTATTCCAATGCTAAATGTATTGTGAATAGTTGCTGCATGTAAATTATATGCAGCAATTCCTGTAGGAGCGGTTAACAATACACAAATATTGTCAGGCTGACGACATCCTGTTGACAATAACCTCATAGCTTCATATTGAATGGCTTTTATTAAATGACTTTTTCCGGTGCCTGCACCACCAGTGATGAATACATGTAATGGTTTTGGGTTATTCCCCGTTATTTTATCCAAACACCATTGGCGAATCTGATAAAAAATGCATTGCTGTGTTTCATTTAAAGACCGAATTAAGGCCAGACCATCACTTCTACACATTACATTATTTTTCTTTTCAAAATGTGCAACTCTTTGATTATTTGATGCTAAATCTGGGATATTTTCAACATGTTTTTCCACTAGCTGGTTTTTGTCTTTCATTTCCTCCACACACAGTAAACGTTCTAACTCGAGCTCTGGGCACAGCTCACACCAGCTATCTTCTACTACTCCATTACTCTCTACTGTATTCTGGATATCATCCAATTCCTCTGCCTCCTTTTCAAACTTCTTTCTATTAAAATCAACAACTGACCTAACTGATGGTCCAGACCCATCAGTAAATGTCACATGACCATTCATATAAAATTGTTCATATGTTTCAAAGTTTGGAGGTTTCAGATTCAAATCTACACGGTATGGCAGAAACAACTGCATAATGCTTTGATAAAAGGATTCTGGTTTTGTTTCCTTAGAAAACCGTGCATATCGAATGACTGCAGGTTGTGTTCGTGTTCTTTTGGTGATAAAACCACAACCATTGTTTAATTTAAGCGGAGCCCGGGATTTTTCATTCTTACTTAGAACACGATACTCTGACGCAAATGTTGCCATACATATATCATTCAAATCCTCTGGTCTATTCTTATAGCGATCTACAATGCTCGTCATCCACATCTCCTCTGTAGTAAGATCCCTCGATGTTGCCTTTTGTCTTAACACCTTTAAAGGAAGACTCATTTTAACTATATTGTCTCCTGTTGGCACAAACACAACTTTTCTTGAACATTCCTTCAGATGCATATTTGTCAATCTATACACTGACTCTTGTGCACACACTTCTCTATTGTGTAAATAAACACTGCCTAACTGTTTCAGTGCATCTTTTGCACTAGTATTTCCGTCTTTACGTGCTTCTCTTTGTGTGTTACCTAACAGCAATCCCATCTCTCTTTCTGACTTTGATATATACGAAATGATATAGACCACACACGCGAAAGCATCTACCACGAACTGGATGTCTAAATTTGCATTCCAACATTTTAACAATGGTTTGCTATATGGATTGACCCACACCTCATTTACCTGTCTTTTCAACACAACATGTGTATTTCGATTTAATGATTTATATGCAACTTCAAATGTTGCTTGATTTATACCTAAATGTTGAAACAAATGTTCCACACTATCATAGTTACTATTCTCATCTGAAAGAGCCTTCTTGACTGCTGACAATATCTCACTTGCCTGTTCTCTTTTCATTTTTAAATCTTTCTGACTTTGTCTTTGAACACAAGCACATTTAGTTAAATCATCAGTCTTCTCTTCCTCACACATACACTTTTTTTTTGCATCACTTTTACCACGACATATAAATGTTCGAGCAGATGCTGGCCTGGGAAAATTAAAACGACAAACAGTGTTTTTCTTTTTACAAGTTTTTGAATGTCGTTTTGAATGTTGTTGCACAGATGTCACAATGTCCAATAATGTGTCATCCTGTGATGGGAGTTCACATGTGACATATTTATCAATAAACTGAATGACCTCTTCATCTGTGTTTTTATCAATCACTGGGGCATTCTCAATCCAAAACAGGCAATGAACATGAGGGGAACCACGCTGCTGAAATTCCACACGGTAAAAGTAATCCTTAATTTTACCTATTGGATGCGCTGAAGACATAAGTACCTCCCTTAAGAAACAATGCCATCTATAATCAAACATTCTAGCCGCAGTTACTGGATTCCGACGCAACAACTCACACCTATCAGCCCACTGTAATTCTTCAACTGTCTGTGTTCTTCCTTCCTGTTTCAGAATACTATCAAGAAGATTTTTCCACCTCATATCAGCAGATGAGAACGATGAGAAAAATGTCGGAACGCCTAGCTGACGAACACAAGCTAGGAGGTCACGTTGAGCTCCTTGCCAGAAAGCTGGCGTACCTCGGATAGGTTTAAGGAAACGATACCCATCATCAAATTCCAACAGTTTTTTCAAAGATTCCTCATTGTTCAATACATTTTCATCAACTTTTTGAGACACACATCCTCCTCTTCCTTTGCGCAATGCAATCGATACATTTGACATAACTTGTTCAATTTCAGACATGTACTGAGCAAAAAATATATATTCGACATTTTGTGCAAACCTTCCGTCAGCATGTAAAATCCGATTATTGAAATACCTTGACAATGTCAAACGGTTGTCTCGACTTCCATGATATGTATTGCACCCCATTGGAAATAAAACTGGAAAGCATTTGGCCTCATTTCCGAGATCAGAAAGCAATCTTACAGGATTATTTCCTTCTGCTGGTGCCACATTCAATACATTATCAAAATACTGATCTAATGCTTCCTGACCAATGTCAACAGGCATGAGACATGTGTCCTGAAACATGCAATGTTGCTGTCTGTCATGTAGAAGCTCATCTTCACCAGCATCTACGGATGCTTCACTATGTTCAACATGTGCATCACTCTCCTTTCCTACAACCTCACTGCCTTCCCTACAAAACTCATTCAGCCAAACTTCATTAAATTCTACATCTTTATAATGCACATTTATCTGTTTTAAACATTTTAATGCTTGTCTAATGTGCATACTGTCAACAAACTGATATTTATAATGACCTTTATATGTTAATTTACGCTTCAATTTAACAGGCAACAAAGATCCTTGCATACTAGAAAGAGGCAACAAATTAGAAGTCTGAACAATATTTGCAGGTACACAAGTCACTGGTCCATGTACTCCATTTTGTCCCCCTTTAGGTAGTGCTAACATTTTCATAAACGGTAAATGTAAAGCAATCAAATGTTGTTCTAAGCTATTCAAACATGCCAGTTCTGGTGGAATGGGATCAACTCTTAAGTTGTTTGTCGCACATTCAACTGGCATTTGATCTTTGTTCAGCTTATAATGACACGTGTAACAAATCCACAGCATACCTCTAGCTGTATCCAGCCACTGACATGGCATTACACAGGTTTTATTGCATTTGTGTAAATATTCCTCGGTTATACATTTATCTGCAGTCGAAGCTACACCTTTTTTGAAATAATAATCTCTTTTACATTTTAAAACCTGATGCTTAAACAACAATCGTTGGCAAACACAACACACAAAATCTGGCCCATCTTTTACTAAATCCAAAAACTGCTGCATAACAAAATCAAACTGTTCTGCTTTTAATTTAATCTGTTGCCTTCTTAATTTCACACCTGCTTTAACACGTTTCTTATGCTCAGGGTTTTTGTGATACTTTTTTGTGCTGAAGGCCTTTATTTTCTCCCTGTGGGACACATTGTTCAGATATTTTTTCCTGCTAATTTCCTTTAGTCTGTTTTTATGCACCACATCGTTGCGATACTTTTTCCGGCTCATTTCCATTACTCTCTTTTTATGAAACACATCGTTGCGATACTTTTTCCGGCTCATTTCCATTACTCTCTTTTTATGAAACACATCGTTGCGATACTTTTTCCGGCTCATTTCCATTACTCTCTTTTTATGAAACACATCGTTGCGATACTTTTTCCGGCTCATTTCCATTACTCTCTTTTTATGAAACACATCGTTGCGATACTTTTTCCGGCTCATTTCCATTACTCTCTTTTTATGAAACACATCGTTGCGATACTTTTTCCGGCTCATTTCCATTACTCTCTTTTTATGAAACACATCGTTGCGATACTTTTTCCGGCTCATTTCCATTACTCTCTTTTTATGAAACACATCGGTGCGATACTTTTTCCGGCTCATTTCCATTACTCTCTTTTTATGAAACACATCGTTGCGATACTTTTTCCGGCTCATTTCCATTACTCTCTTTCTATGCAACACATCTCCCTCATACTTCCTTTTATCACCTTTCTTTTTCATTTCCTTATTAATCACATTCTGATTTTTAATGTTTGTCTGGAAGGTCCTTTTTCCTCGAGAATATTTTGATAAACAACTCTTGCTATTTGAAATAGAAAAATTGGCTGTCTTGTCTGCGTGTCTTTTTGAATTCTCTCTACTTGTGTACAGTGGGGAAATATCCACTTTACACAAATCAAAGCAAACCGTCTCATGAGCATGTTGGACACATATTACAGGCTCAAAATTATTATTTTCACATTGTTTTAGGTAAATTCCTTCACTTGACAGAAGTGTACTCATGCAACTGTATTTGACCCATATGCCACCATTGCAAATAAATAGGTTCACTCCTAAAGCGTTTGCTGTTCCTTGGATTTCTATGTCTGAAGCAGAGGATCCAACATATTTCATCTGTGACTTTGAAATGTATTCGGACATCGAAGCAAATTCTTTTCCTACTAACTTCATATGTTCTTCACCTTCACTTTCCATATATTTGACTACAGCTAGTCTTATCTTCCGATGACTCTTTTGAGAACCAGTTATGAATAGTGCTACTGCTCTAAAAAAAGAACTAGCATCTTTTACAACTTTATCAGTCTTGCAAATAACACCTAAAGACCCATAAATAGTGGAAACTTGTACATTTTCTTTTACCAAATCCAATTTAAATGTATTGCATAAAATTTGTGCAACATCAGTAGATAGAGGACTATATGTAAATGTCATTGGATGTGCATTTTCCAAAACTTTTACATCAGAATCTTCCACAATTTCCACATTAGAATCACCCACAACTTCAAATTCTGAATCTGTTATCATTCCCACAGCACAACATGTATCATTTTGTGTTCTTTTTAATACACCACGATGCTGCTGTTTTGCCTCAAACTGCATTTGCACATCAATAAATGGTTCCTTGTTCTCAATATTTTCATTCTTAATGTTTGATCTAATATTGTACCCCTCTATAATAGACGCAGGGGTTTTGCAGTAGCCATAGCAACTGGAAAGTTCAGGGTCATTAACACAAACAACACTTTCATAATGGTTTCCGAAGCAGTTTTCTAAGTAAATGCCATGTTTTGACAAACGCTTCCCATTGCAACTGTATTTTAACCACCGGGCATCATGAAGGGTAAATACATCGATTCCCAAATAATCTGCTGTTGCTTGTATTTCAACTTCTGTTGCCCAGTTATTAACATATTGCATTCTGGACTTGTTAATATACTCTGAGACTGAAGAATACTCTCTTCTCAAAATGTTACGATATTTTTCATTATTCTCTTTCAACTGTTGCACAACAGCAAGTCTTATTTTTCTATGATACTTTTGTGTTCCACTCACAGCTTGAGAGATAGCGCGGAAGTAACAATTCCCATCAGCGACTATACTGTCCTTTTTACATGGAACTCCTAAAATACCAACACGTGTGAATACTGTAAAATCTGGTTTAACAAAGTCTACCTTTAAACGCGTGCACACATTTTGACACATTTGTCTAGAAATAGGACTAAACATCATGTTTTCACTTACTACATCGCTAACAAATTCAACATCTGAATTCACTTCAACAACATTATTTATCTTTCTTTTTTTTTTTGAAGTACAGTTACTTGCTGAAATCTTACACTTGTTTCTTTCATCGTTTACTGGCACCTCATTTACTGTATCGAAATCAAAATCCATTTCAAATTTCTTGTCTTTCTCGTCTGTTACTCTTAAACGCTTTGTTCGACTGGCATTTTTGAGTTTTGGTGCATTTTGCCGTGAAACAGAACCATTGTCCAAAACCATGTCACTGCCTGCAAAGCTCACAATTTCATTTTCTTCACGAAACCTATTCCCCTCTTGAATATGCAACACATTTAGTGAAGGACCGGAACCACGGTTATCTTTTCGTCTACATGTCACTGCTGAAAGAGTTTTCAATTGTGCAGGTTTAACAGTTGGAACACTTATACAGACACTAGCTATTTCAAAAGGTTTTTGCTTCCCAGTGAGCGTGGTTGCCAAATTGCAAATATGGTGAAACAAATTTTCAAGAGATGAAAAATATACAACAACACTTCTTCCATTTCCATCAACCATGCCAGTAGCACTTCGTGCATGGGAGTCGACCAGTGCATACTGTCCATTTCGAGAAATTACTGCGCATGTACTATCACACAATGTCAAAAGACACGTGTCATACTGTGGAAACATCTTTTCCAGTCCACTTAATAGACTGACGCAGACACCACTCTGAATTAATTCGCCTTCAACCATATCTACATCACCACAAACCATGTCACCATACTGAAACAAAAAACTTTGTCCTTCAATGACTGTCTCTTTTGGCAAATCAGGAACAGCTAACATTTTGGATGGGTGACTAATCTTATTAGTGTCCCGCAAGCTTGTGTACATCTGGTCCCCTAAAACTAACACTCGATCAACATGTTTTGTCTGCCATGAGAAGACACTATCAACTGTATGTTTTGCTAAGCTTACTAAAGCTATTGCCATACATTGAAGTCCTCCATATTCAAATAAGTCATTCCCCTGGTGAAATGATCCCCTTACACTGTAGTCAAGTCTGACAGAACTGCCATCCACAAGTTTACTGTAGTCAAGTCTGACAGAACTGCTATTCACAAGTTCACCTGGAACTTCAGTAACAATATTACTTTCAACCCTGACAGAACTGCTAATGTCACACTCATCTGCATTTTCAAATTCTACATTGCTGTCTGTAAACAATGTATCAGTCTGTACTTCAGTCTCTTTTTGTCCTGCCTTAACTGAAATGCTACTAATGCCATACCATTGTGCATCTAAAGATTTCCTCAGATTATTTATATGAAACATCAGATCGTCAAGGCTTGTGTTGAAAACAGCCACAGGTGTCCCAATATCAGATGCTAATCCGAACACATCACGAGTGCCAAAATCAACCATTACAAAATAGCCTTCGTGATGAATAATCACACTAACTGAACTGTGTAGGTTTAGCAAACACATTCTATCCCTTAACAAATATTCTTGCAGTTCTTCATACATTACATTGTCTTCTTCTAACAAGCCGTAATCTCTGTACGTTGGCGGGCCAATTACTACATTCCACTCTCTGCCAAACACACGGAGCTGGTCGATAAACTTACACAAGTCCTTTTCTTTTCCATCTCTCTTCTGGCTTGCCACAGCTATATATGGGACCAACTTGCTCCCTTCGAGACATAACTCGTCAATATCTGTTCTTATCCATGTACACACTGGATCAATCACACTTTTGATTGCAGCAGCAACACCACATGCTATCGGTACGTTCACGTCACAGTTCACTGATGAATTTCTGACATCAGTTCCAGCAACAACAGGCACCTGCAACTTTTCTGAACAAATGCATGCTTTCACATCATTCTTACTTTTGACGGCTCTTGGTGTGCGACGCATACGAAAACCCTTCTTTCTCGGCATCTGCAATGAAGAGAAATGGTTTTCAAATGAATGGAAGATGACAAGCAAAGACAAATTATAGCACAATCAAAATTTTATTTTAAATTATTTTAAAATCGATGAGCTCCACAATAGTATACATTTTTTTAAATAAAGGCAATTGGAATATCCACTAAGCACTTGGCATAAACAAGAACGGGTATATAGGAGATGTAAGGTATAACAAAATGATATACATTGCTAGCATGAGTTAAAATATGCCAAAAAATATATAATATAATATTAAACAAACTACTAAAACTTAACAAAATACAGCAAAAAAAGATTTCAAAAGATGGCAATTGGTGTTGGCAATAGGACATCAGGACGCGCTGTTACACATCTTTAGAAAAAGTACAGAATATCTGAACCTAGAACGTATACATTTGATCTGTTTTTAATCATTGTTCAGAGTCTAATCTGGGTGGAGTCTTACTCAATACAATTTTAATTATCTCAGCTATTTAATCAAAGATTCATTTGATATATTGTTTGTCCATAAACTTATTAAAGAAAATGTAATGTGAGCCATCAAAATTTACGGAGATTGTTAAAAACTGATGGTGCTGGCTGGCAAAGTTTTTTAAAAGGCTGTCGTGGAATTACAATGCAAAATCACAACGCAACGGCCCTGATTCACAGACAGATGTCCACTAGACACTTGGCATAAACAAGAACAGGTATATAGGAGATGTAATGTATAACACAATTATAAATAGCTGTAGCATGAGTCAAAATATGCAAAAAAATCTAATATAATGTCCAAACGATATTAAACAAACCCCCAATACTAAACAAAATAAACCAAAAATGATTTCCAATAAAGAAACTACATAAGTTTTACCAGACAGGGAAGAAAAACAATGCATACATATTAAATAAATATTATTCATCACCTAATATAGTTAACTTAACTCTTTCCCCGCCTCAAACGAATTATCTCATTTAAAAATCAAGGAGTTAATTCAACAATTGCTGTTTGTGCTGTTGTACAGCAGGGGGCGCTGTTACACACCTTTGGAAAATGTACGGTATCTCTGAACCTAAAACACATTCATTGGGCATAATACCACACACAAATGCTTAACTGTCTACCAGGTACAGAGTTGATAATGCACTCAAGCTATGTCCAAAACTGCTACCTATACTCAAAATATTTATGAATTACCTGATATCTGAACGAATTCAAATATTCCCTTCATTCTATCTGCTTAACACGCATAACATCCAAAAAACACCATCTAAATAGATTAATTATCCCCTGAACACACATTGACAGAGTCCTCAAGAATCATAAACATCAAACTAAAACCAATAAAGAAACTACATAACTTTTTCCAGACAGGGAAGAAAAAACATACATATATATTAAATAAGGTCACCATGCAATCAAACAGGAAAATTCTAAATGTTTACACGGTGTTTCAGTGATGATTATAAATGATTTATCTGTGCACACTTAATTCATCTGCACTTGTAATCTTTGATCAAAAACATTAAGCTCCTTTCCCCCTCTCCCCCTTTACGTATGCACGTCATGACGTCATGAACGTGCATACGTAAATTACGTGGCAGCTATGGGAAACGTCCGCCATTTATGTGTGAAAAGTTTGGCAGTGTTTCACAACTTGATTATATTTCAATGTATAACCAAAACAGATATATATTCCTTTTGGAAATATGCTATTGGATCGTATGTGATGAGATTTGAGCTGAAACGCGCAAAGACGCACTCTGTGCCATTTCGCTCGCAAACAAAGACGCGCTCAAACAAAGACACGCGCGAACAAAGACGCGCGCACAAACGGACAGTGAAAGCACACATTTGAGATAAAGGAGAGAGAACCACAGGTCAAATATTAAACGGACTATAAATTCTTCTATGAAGCAATAATTATTTCTAATTTCTGAATTCTAAAGCAGCCCCCCGGGCAAAACAATATGAAAACGGTGGTGACGAACCCAAACTCCAATCGAGAAAAGACCCCCCAGGACAACCAAGGGCCGACCGCACTAGATCAAGCGTGCTTGAACAACAAATTACATTAAATGCACACTTACCTTTTAGTCTCTAGCGAAGTCTTTAGCGAAGTCCAAGTAAAATAAAGCTGGAATTCAACTGGAAGTAAAGAGAACATCTTGCAAACATGACTTTATATACACTAAACTAAAACGCCCATTACTAGAATAAACCTTTAAAGCTCCACCCTTAACCCCGCCTCTTCACTAAACGTCCCTGATTCAAAATCAGATCGTAAATGTATGAATGGGACCGCATACAATTGTTCTTACCATGGGATTGCTGGTTTTGCTACATAACATTCATACATATTTTTTAACATGTAACAACGCACAAACCACAATAACATAAAAATAACATAAAAGATCTTAGAATATACCATGCATTCTTACAACGATCAAGCGTCATGACGTCATGAACGTGCATACGTAAATTACGTGGCAGCTATGGGAAACGTCCGCCATGAATTGTGTGTGAAAAGTTTGGCAGTATTTCACAACTTGATTATAATTCAATGTATAACCAAAACAGATATATATTCCTTTTGCAAATATGCTATTGGATCGTATGTGATGAGATTTGAGCTGAAACGCGCAATGACGCACTCTGTGCCATTTCGCTCGCAAACAAAGACGCGCGCGAACAAAGACGCGCGCACAAACGGACAGTGAAAGCACACATTTGAGATAAAGGAGAGAGAACCACAGGTCAAATATTAAACGGACTATAAATTCTTCTATGAAGCAATAATTATTTCTAATTTCTGAATTCTAAAGCAGCCCCCCGGGCAAAACAATATGAAAACGGTGGTGACGAACCCAAACTCCAATCGAGAAAAGACCCCCCAGGACAACCAAGGGCCGACCGCACAAGATCAAGCGTGCTTGAACAACAAATTACATTAAATGCACACTTACCTTTTAGTCTCTAGCGAAGTCTTTAGCGAAGTCCAAGTAAAATAAAGCTGGAATTCAACTAGAAGTAATGAGAACATCTTGCAAACATGACTTTATATACACTAAACTAAAACGCCCATTACTAGAATAAACCTTTAAAGCTCCACCCTTAACCCCGCCTCTTAACTAAACGTCCCTGATTCAAAATCAGATCGTAAATGTATGAATGGGACCGCATACAATTGTTCTTACCATGGGATTGCTGGTTTTGCTACATAACATTCATACATATTTTTTAACATGTAACAACGCACAAACCACAATAACATAAAAATAACATAAAAGATCTTAGAATATACCATGCATTCTTACAACGATCAAGCGTCATGACGTCATGAACGTGCATACGTAAATTACGTGGCAGCTATGGGAAACGTCCGCCATGAATTGTGTGTGAAAAGTTTGGCAGTATTTCACAACTTGATTATAATTCAATGTATAACCAAAACAGATATATATTCCTTTTGGAAATATGCTATTGGATCGTATGTGATGAGATTTGAGCTGAAACGCGCAATGACGCACTCTGTGCCATTTCAAATCCGCGGACTCACAAAGCAAATACACTCTAATAGTGATTCCAAAAATGTAGTCTATTACAAGACGTAAGCTATACTGTTGTTAATGTTTACGTTGTTTTAAATAAAATCTGTAAAAATATCACAGTTCAACAAAACTTTAAGGATTAAAAAGTAGCAAGGTTGTACTATTGGAAAATGATTGTACAAAAACAATAACAGAGATAAAATGGTTCTAACATAAAATGGTTGGCACCAATACATGCTGTATTCCATTAATTTCTTATTGCAAACTGCTGCAATCCATTTGCTTCATTTTATATTTCGCCAGTATGTAAAAACAAAACTATTATTTCGTACTCTAGCTGTTTATACATCGGTCACACAACATATATTCCGGTTTCAAATTGTAAGCTAAACGCATCTCCATTCAAACATTTCTCCAACCAGTGGGCAGTAGCCTACTCGGATTTCGTGTGCGGTGACATCACGCACGATTTATGTGTCTGAATATTAATGAAAGTTAAGATACAATAAGAGATTAAAAAACTATTGGATTAAATTTGATTTTAGTATATAGAAATGAAACCATTAAATTGATTTGGTTGAACAATTTTAGTGTACGGAACATAAAACAAATAAATTCAACTCAAAATAGTTTCGCTGAAATTATGAATATAATTAATCTAAAAACAGGTTTTGAGCGATTAGATATAACCCTATCATATCACACCACCGTTGAATGAAAAACCTGTTTTGAGCGATTAGACTTAATCCTATCATTTGGTTAGATATATCCCACCACCGTTGAATGAAAAACCTGTTTTGAGCGGTTAGACTTAATCCTATCATTTGGTTAGATATATCCCACCACCGTTGAATGAAAAACCTGTTTTGAGCGGTTAGACTTAATCCTATCATTTGGTTAGATATATCACACCACCGTTGAATGAAAAACCTGTTTTGAGCGGTTAGACTTAATCCTATCATTTGGTTAGATAGACCATAAATTTGGTTAAGCATGTTGTTCCAAACTGTTAGTAAACTCAGCACAAATTGAATTACCTCTTTATGTGTTACGATAATTGTTTTAATAAATATTGCTTGCACTTAATTACATGTTTTCAACTCAAATTCGGCTAGCCACTGCAAACATTTATGAACATGTGGATTCATGGTTAGAACCTTTCTTGCAACAGATGAGCCAGTTTTGCGGCTAGTTCCAAATATAGCAGCACATTTTGTCCCGTCAGGATTAATCCTCACAAAGAATCTGAAAATCAAATTATTTTTATCAGTTAGTAACAAATTAAACACAGAATCATGAGAAACACTAACAACAAATACAGACATGATTGCATATAATTAAAATCTTTACCGTGCAAATAATGTCTCTTTTAACACTTAGCTTTGAATGAGATCTAGTGTGGAACTGGCTGACTCTTGGTACTCAATATTACTCTGTGTTGGTGTTTTTTAATATGTCTATAAAAAAAGGCCTAGTTTGCGGAAAGGCAAATTGCACAGTTTGCATCTTTACATTGTGGTTAATATGTTTACACAATAAAAAATAAACAGGAAAATAAAGAAACAAGCAGTGGGGTCAGCTGCTAATAATAAATAATGTTCAACTCCATGGGATACTGAATGTTGTGAGATGCTAAAAGCTAGCTAAAAAGTAGCTTTTTGGAACCAAAAGATATGGAGCACATGATAAGAAATGATTAACTTTACCTACATTTGCAGTATATTTAAAAAAAACTTGTAAATATTTTAAATGTTTACTCACTCATTGTGGGGATTCCATTTTTAAAATTTTAAACCATGAAAATCATGTCGCTAAGATAATTCACATAGCACAAGCAAAAGAACATAAGCTCTGAGATCACACACACCTGGTTGCCCTTAAAGGGGCAATTCCTTTGCGTTAAGAATAAAGCAGTCAGTGCACATGCGTATGTGTTAATGCATACATCTTTGTTTTCAGCCTGAAAATCTTGCTCTTGGCAAAAAATAGTGCTGCAATTGATGACGGTGTAGTAAAAAAGGCAATATTTTACAGCTGAATATTACAGCTGTTATCTGTAATGTGTTTATATAGTAATTAACTGTAATATATTATTTGTGCTATAGAAATGCATCTCATGTTTCAGTAAAATACTGTTTCCCAATGTTACAACGCTGCCTATTTTAAAGTTATTTACCCTGTAATTTACAGCAAGGTTTAGCAGTGTGTTTTAACACATTTGAGAGCTTTTGCTTATAAGACTTGTACATGACCGTTTGAAAACATAGTATTTTTCTATGCTTGCGTTAAAAATATGCCCAGTATATCAACTGCCCAATATCAGTGGACTTGTTTAAAACAGTTCCATCATTTAGCAACCACTCGACTATAATAACTTTTACAATTATATAGTGATTTATCTGAAAACTGTGAATACTCCATCTACAATGTATCATATACCACCTAGATGCAGTTACAAAAGCAATTGTTTACTTAAATAACGAATAATCTTATTGACTACAAAAAAACATTGAAAACGTTAAAGAATTTAAATAATCAATCAATCCTAATTATGTTACAATACCTTAAAAGGTAAACACATTTGGACTTATAACCACTTTAATTGCTATTTTGGCCACTCAGACGACTTTAAATAATACACACAATTTGTTTACAAGTACTTAACAATGAAATTATGGCTTATTTTGCTTTTTATTTCTAAGCAAGCAATGAAAATTGATCAAATATAATAATATTTAAAAGAAAATCCTATATACATTTAATCTACTATTTTTAAGTAAGACCGTAACAAAACACTGCATGTCACTCAGTCTCAAATGCACACACCTTTATTATATAACAATACTTTCAAATACAAAAATACCAATACAAAAATTATTCAAACATATTCACATTTAAAAAACAAAATCTACACATAAAAAAAGATATTCCTTCTTCACTCGCTAGCTGTCCCCGTTACCGAAGCAACTTCTTCTCCAACTCCCACAGCATCTTCTGGCATATCAGCGAGATCTTAAAACGAAACACAGTTAAATTAATAAAAAGTGTAATGCACATAAAATACAACTTTAAATATAGTTAAAAGTTAGTTACCATTTCCCCAAAATTCTTTTAATGCTCTTAACTCCACCAGTTCCGCATTCAGCCGCTCATTCTTATTGTTAGATGAAACTAACTCTCTCCTCAAGAATGCATTTTCTGCTCTCATTCCAGCTAGTTTCCTCATGACCGCTACTCCAAGCTCGGTCACGTCCTGCTTCAGCCTGTTCCTTGGATTGGTCTCATCTACAGCCGAATACTAAACAAAACAACACATATTATCACATGAAAGTCGTAACCACACAAGTCGCTCTTCAAAATAACATGCGTATATAACACAATACTTACTGCTAACAATCGAAACCTGTCCCTCAGTCTCCCGTTATCCTCTCCGTCGACGAAGGGAATTTTAGAAGGGCTACTGTAAGACATTATATCTGCAAGAATATTAAGTCAAAATTAAACAGACCTCAGGAACACTGCCATTCGAAAGACATGTTTTCACAAATTACTCAACTCAACTTTATTTATATAGCGCTTTTTACAATTTTCATTGTTACAAAGCAGCTGTACATGATACAATCCAGCATTAGATTACAAGTATAACAACTAAAGGCATTTGCCTGTAAAAACAAGAAAAAGGTTAAAAACAAAAAAGGACAGACACACAAACACACTCGCACGCAAACACAGTCGCATGCAAACAAACACGCGGCGCGCAAACAAAGACGCGCGCACAAACGGACAGTGAAAGCACACATTTGAGATAAAGGAGAGAGAACAACAGGACAAATATTAAACGGACTATAAATTCTTCTATGAAGCATTAATTATTTCTAATTTCTGAATTCTAAAGCAGCCCCCCGGCCAGGCAGACAATATGTAAACGGTGGTGACGAACCCAAACTCCAATCGAGAAAAGACCCCCCAGGACAACCAAGGGCCGACCGCACAAGATCAAGCGTGCTTGAACAACAAATTACATTAAATGCACACTTACCTTTTAGTCTCTAGCGAAGTCTTTAGCGAAGTCCAAGTAAAATAAAGCAGGAATTCAACTGGAAGTAATGAGAACATCTTGCAAACATGACTTTATATACACTAAACTAAAACGCCCATTACTAGAATAAACCTTTAAAGCTCCACCCTTAACCCCGCCTCTTAACTAAACGTCCCTGATTCAAAATCAGATCGTAAATGTATGAATGGGACCGCATACAATTGTTCTTACCATGGGATTGCTGGTTTTGCTACATAACATTCATACATATTTTTTAACATGTAACAACGCACAGACCACAATAACATAAAAATAACATAAAAGATCTTAGAATATACCATGCATTCTTACAACGATCCAGCGTCATGACGTCATGAACGTGCATACGTAAATTATGTGGCAGCTATGGGAAACGTCCGCCATGATTTGTGTGTGAAAAGTTTGGCAGTATTTCACAACTTGATTATAATTCAATGTATAACCAAAACAGATATATATTCCTTTTGGAAATATGCTATTGGATCGTATGTGATGAGATTTGAGCTGAAACGCGCAATGACGCACTCTGTGCCATTTCAAATCCGCGGACTCACAAAGCAAATACACTCTAATAGTGATTCCAAAAATGTAGTCTATTACAAGACGTAAGCTATACTGTTGTTAATGTTTACGTTGTTTTAAATAAAATCTGTAAAAATATCACAGTTCAACAAAACTTTAAGGATTAAAAAGTAGCAAGGTTGTACTATTGGAAAATGATTGTACAAAAACAATAACAGAGATAAAATGGTTCTAACATAAAATGGTTGGCACCAATACATGCTGTATTCCATTAATTTCTTATTGCAAACTGCTGCAATCCATTTGCTTCATTTTATATTTCGCCAGTATGTAAAAACAAAACTATTATTTCGTACTCTAGCTGTTTATACATCGGTCACACAACATATATTCCGGTTTCAAATTGTAAGCTAAACGCATCTCCATTCAAACATTTCTCCAACCAATGGGCAGTAGCCTACTCGGATTTCGTGTGCGGTGACGTCACGCACGATACAAAGACACAACAACCCAAGCGCTCCCCCATTTCGCCCATTTAACTGTCTGCTGCGCACATCTAGACAAAACATCAGGATTCTACCAGACTGGACCAATGTCACTAATAGGTAATAACATATTTATTGAGGCTACTAACTTATGACTTTTAATAACTTTCGTAATACATGCATCAATTCATGTCTTTAAGGCAACGACTGTTTCACGACAACGATCAACAACAGACGCTTCACTGTACCACGAGGTAGTTACACGCCTACCTTAAAAAACAAAAAATCTAACTTATGATTATTAGATTTTTAGATAGATTAGATTCAACTTTATTATTCACTTATCAAAGTAATAACTCTACAACCTGTTTTCTTCCCGTTAAAGAACTCCAAGTGTGCATCCTGACGGACTCGATGTGTAGAGATATCGAAGGCTATCTACAGCCTGCACGCTGCTGGGTTCACCCGGGCACAACTCTTGTTCGATCCGCCTGCCAACACCTGAGACGCTTTGAAATTTTGCGCAGTAAAACGCTTGTAATTATTCACATAGGGACCAATGACATCGCTGCTGGAGAGACTGCAACTACTGTTCTTCAACGGATGCAAACACTCATAAAATCAATCACACAAGTTAATCAACAAGCTGTATATTTTGCAGTCAGCGCTATATTACCACGTATGACAGACGACTCCACAACAAAGTCGACAGTCAAACAGTGCAACCGCATGATTAAACAATGGTCTTCACGTACCAACAACATCTTGTTCCTTAATACGACTAAACTATTTCTCAAAAATGGAAAGATTAACTACAATCTCTACAGACACGATGGACTTCATTTAAACCAACAAGGGAAACTGAAACTTTTCGCACACTTCCAACGCTTCCTTTGGCATTTTTGCCGCTTCAAACCATCGACACAATTGACACAGCATCCTTGAGAACATCTCCCGAAACTTGTCATACTGTGTTCCAATGTCACTGTATTGCATTGCATTGTTACTGACTGAGCCGTGAACTATTCCCATTACCATATAATCATTTGTAAATTCATCACAATGCTGTATGTGTGTAAATAAAAGTGTTTGATTGCAAATATCCATCTCTTAGATCAAAAAATAAAGTTGGAGTTGAAAATATTGGGTTTGATTTATGTGTCTGAATATTAATGAAAGTTAAGATACAATAAGAGATTAAAAAACTATTGGATTAAATTTGATTTTAGTATATAGAAATGAAACCATTAAATTGATTTGGTTGAACAATTTTAGTGTACGGAACATAAAACAAATAAATTCAACTCGAAATAGTTTCGCTGAAATTATGAATATAATTAATCTAAAAACAGGTTTTGAGCAATTAGATATAACCCTATCATATCACACCACCGTTGAATGAAAAACCTGTTTTGAGCGATTAGACTTAATCCTATCATTTGGTTAGATATATCCCACCACCGTTGAATGAAAAACCTGTTTTGAGCGATTAGACTTAATCCTATCATTTGGTTAGATATATCCCACCACCGTTGAATGAAAAACCTGTTTTGAGCGATTAGACTTAATCCTATCATTTGGTTAGATATATCCCACCACCGTTGAATGAAAAACCTGTTTTGAGCGATTAGACTTAATCCTATCATTTGGTTAGATATATCACACCACCGTTGAATGAAAAACCTGTTTTGAGCGATTAGACTTAATCCTATCAGTTGGTTAGATATATCACACCACCGTTGAATGAAAAACCTGTTTTGAGCGATTAGACTTAATCCTATCATTTGGTTAGATATATCACACCACCGTTGAATGAAAAACCTGTTTTGAGCGATTAGACTTAATCCTATCATTTGGTTAGATATATCACACCACCGTTGAATGAAAAATCTGTTTTGAGCGATTAGACTTAATCCTATCATTTGGTTAGATATATCACACCACCGTTGAATGAAAAACCTGTTTTGAGCGATTAGACTTAATCCTATCATTTGGTTAGATATATCACACCACCGTTGAATGAAAAACCTGTTTTGAGCGATTAGACTTAATCCTATCATTTGGTTAGATATATCACACCACCGTTGAATGAAAAACCTGTTTTGAGCGATTAGACTTAATCCTATCATTTGGTTAGATATATCACACCACCGTTGAATGAAAAATCTGTTTTGAGCGATTAGACTTAATCCTATCATTTGGTTAGATATATCACACCACCGTTGAATGAAAAACCTGTTTTGAGCGGTTAGACTTAATCCTATCATTTGGTTAGATAGACCATAAATTTGGTTAAGCATGTTGTTCCAAACTGTTAGTAAACTCAGAACAAATTGAATCACCTCTTTATGTGTTACAATAATTGTTTTAATAAATATTGCTTGCACTTAATTACATGTTTTCAACTCAAATTCGGCTAGCCACTGCAAACATTTATGAACATGTGGATTCATGGTTAGAACCTTTCTTGCAACAGATGAGCCAGTTTTGCGGCTAGTTCCAAATTTAGCAGCACATTTTGTCCCGTCAGGATTAATCCTCACAAAGAATCTGAAAATCAAATTATTTTTATCAGTTAGTAACAAAGCAAACACAGAATCATGAGAAACACTAACTGTTCAACTCTATGGCATACTGAAAGTTGTGAGATGCTTAAAGCTAACAAGTAGCTTTTTGAAACCAAAAGATATGGAGCACATAATAAGAAATGATTTACTTCACCTACGTTTGCAGTATATTTAATAAAAACTACTAATTATTTGAAATGTTGTATTTAATTAATAAAGTTATGTCAACCGGTCCCACACAACTTAGTTTCTTAAATGGAAAAGGTAATATACAATTAATTGTAACATAATGTTTTAAGTAAATCACTCATAACTGTGTTAATTAAATGGTACATCACACACTTATTTTTAATAAATGTAAATTCTTGTCTTGAATTTAATGACTATAGCTTGATCTAAGATGAACTGATTAAGTTCAATTTATTTAACAGAAATAAGCTTTGCTAATGTTATCCATTTGTGTTGATAGTACTTAATGATTGGAACTTAGAGCAACTAAGTTTGTAGGTCAAATAAAAACACTAAAAAAATGAAATGTTCAACATTTTTTATATTATACATTTGTAACATGTATTAGACCTTATCTCATTTAACTTCAATAAGATGATATTGAGAAAATAGAACTCAACCGAAATGCAAAATAAAAATCATTGTAACCGCCCACGAAATAACCAAAGGCAACCCTTTTCTGAACAAGGGTAACCACCAAACTCTAAAATATAACTAACTCTTTAAAACTTTTAAGATAAATGAACATTAAACACTGACAAGTGTTTCTTTTTACTGAAAAATGCATAATATAAAACACTTATTTAAGAAAATAACTCTCAAAATGCAGTGTACGCAAAGCGTGCTGGGAAATATAAGTCCTCTGCCGTATTATAACTATTTTATGTTAACACAACACAACTCCTTTATGTTGTCCCAACATGAATGGATAAAGTTATAGGACTAAACCTTTAAAAAATCATGTTGTAACCATATTTTCCAAAAGTTGTGTTGATTTAACTTAAGCAAGTTAAGTAAATTGAACAGGCAGCAAAAATTTTTTTTTTGGCCATTTACTCTTTTCCTTACGCTATCGTGTTGCGGTGGCACTTACTTGTCTACAAGTAAGTGAATCTTAATTATCTACTTTACAAAGAGAAATCTCTTCGACCAGTCCTCTAAACTCCCTGGGATGTCATGTGTTTTCTATTACCAATGCACGTTCTGTGCAGTTTTTGCCATTTCAAGGTTTCATACTTTAACAAACTCCTCCTAGAGCTTTATTAAAATTAACATCATATTTGGTTAGTCTTAGGTACATTTTTTGTGATGCTTATTGGTGTAGACCTTGACTTTGAACGTTCATGTGCCGGTTTCACACACATATTTGTGTGTCCGCATGCTTACACTCAAAAAAATATTTGTCTCATATAATTAAGATTCATGTATTTTGATTGCATATAAAATTTCCATCCATTTGGATTACATATTTTTAACCTAAATTAAGTAATACACTTTATGTGATACAAATTTGTAAGACATATGTAAATGAAACAAGTATAAATGAGATTTATGTAATAATATTAATAAATCAAACGTGTTTCAAATTCATTAGAATCGGGATTATGTATTCTTAAATAATAAACTATTTAATTAAAATGCATTATATTTAGATATTTTAATAATAAACCAAATGGTTTTTAAATCATATTCATGAATTATTTAATTCATGTAAGGAATCTAACCGCAACACGTAAAAAACAACAGTGATAGACCAAATGGTTTCACTTTTTTATTGACATTCACATTTTAGATGTAACAAAAAAAAAGTGATCAAAAACATGAGCTAGCAAATGAAACTAGCCAGTGCCCATATGTTGTTTAGGGGAAAAAAACACTTTAAACACTGTAGTCACAATCAATGTCTTTGGACACTATCAAGTTACGTATGAGGCAATGAAAACAGTATTACTTATACTAACATTTCGACAAATCTTTGACATTATTTGAAATGAAAGGTGGTAGTCAAGAAAAAAGTCTGAGTATGAGTGGTTTTGCACCACCATAGTATCAAAGGTATATTAAAAAAAAAACTTAATAACTGCTTCAAAACAGTATAAAACCGTTTTATCACTCTGACAGTTTAAAAAAAATGCCTGTCATAAAATTGTAAAACAATTGAGTCACAAAACTTTGCTGGTAAGGGCAAGCATGTTTACATGTTGGGCATACATAAACATCCATAATCATACAGGAACTACAGAACTTTGAAAATTGCCAAAAATCCAGATACTCTGCATGTGAAATAAAAGTCTCAGTGTTTGAGAGGTCAGGACCAGCTGACTTGCATGCATGTAAACATGTCAGATAAGTGCAATAGTATCGAAAAAACATTCAACAGCAAAAAAAGAACAAGAAATGTACTTACTAACTGCGTTTCAAAACAGTATAAAACTTGAGGTAAACAATGATCAGATCACACCCCATTGAGTAATAACATTGCTTACATTACACTAACAGAGTCACACATTTGTAACATGGAATTATTTGAAACGTGTTTCTGGAGGTCACAAAATTCAGTTCAGTGGCTGAGATCATTAAAATTCAGTTCAGGGGCTTTAAAAGCAACACTTTTTGAGCATGCTTACATGCTTGGCATTCAAAAAATAAAAATAATACACAAGAGAAAATTCAAAAGGTTTTAGAGGTTGAAAATGTAGTCCTGCAATGTACGTACATGGAAAAGTCAAACCCTACTCGGGTAGTCTATGTGTTACTGAAGCATCTTAATTTTAAGTGCTTGGACTTTTGGTGAAAGCTTGGCTGAATCCAGTTCCATTTGATTTTTTTGAAATGCTTCAAATGTGCACTTGAGGTCTTTCGGGTAAATAAGATTAAGGAAATAAATGAGTCCAAAAAGCATCACACATCCATGTCACACACTTTACAAGGCCACATTCACATACCTGTAAACAAAAATAAAGGAAAAATATCAGTTTGTAAAAAATATTTTATACTTGTTTTACTGCAACTACATTCAACCTTTGAGGGCAATCTGTATAGACAAGGATTCCTGTCCTGCAGTACATAGGCCTGTGTACATTTCCATGTCAGTGTTCAATAAGAGTCATAGCGCCACCTGGTGGCAACTGGAAATATTGCAGGTATAAATACATAATATTTGTTTCTATAATTCACCCGCATTAATTTAATCAACCATCATTTACTTAATCTTTACATTGTATATTCAGGTAGAGTCATAGCGCCACCAGCTGGCAAAAGGAAGAATTGCACTTATAAATAAATAACAAATCCTACTATAATTCGCCTGCATTATTTTGATCAACTATCATTTTCTTCTTACTTTACATTGTAATATTCAGATAGAGTCATAGCGCCACCAGCTGGAAAAAGGAAATATTGCATGTATAAATAAATAACATTTTTTCTATAATTCACCTGCATTAATTTAATCAACTATCATTTACTTTATGTTTACATTGTACATTCAGGTAGAGTCATAGCGTCACCAGCTGGCAAAAGGAAGAATTGACGTATAAATAAATAACAAATCCTACTATATTTCGCCTGCATTAATTTTATCAACTATCATGTACTTTTTTTCTTTACATGGCAATATACGGATACTGTTATAGCGCCACCTGCAGGAAAAGGGAAATGGCCTGTTTTAAACTGTTTTTAACTGCTCATAGAATTTCAAACAGGTCAGCATCATATAAGGCGTGTGCACATATCCATGTCAATTGGACTTATAGTAATAGCGCCACCAGCTGGCAACAGGAAATATTGCACGTGTAAAAAAATAAATCTTACTTTAATTCGCCTGCATTAAATTTTAGCACCTATAATTTTTTTTCTTTACATAGTAATATTCAGATACAGTTATAGCGCCACCTGCAGGAAACAGGAAATGGGATGTTTTAAACTGTTTTTAACTGCTCATAGAGATTAAAACAGGTCAGCATAATATCTGGGCAGGGTAGATATCCAGGTCAGTTGGATTTATGGTTATAGCGCCACCTACTGGCAACAGGAAACATGGCACTTATAAATAAATAACACATCCTACTATAATTCACCTGCATTAATTTTATCACCTATAATTTACTTTCTTTATATGGATATATGCATATTGAGTCATAGCGCCACCAGCTGACAACAGGAAACATGGCACATATAAATAAATAACGATTCCTATTATAATTCGCCAGCATTCATTTTATCACCTTTCATATACATTTTCTTTACATTGATATATTCAGATAGTTTTAGCGCCACCAGCTGGCAAAAGGAAGAATTGCACGTATAAATAAATAACAAATCCAACTATAATTCGCCTGCATTCATTTTATCACCTATCATATACTTTTTCTTTACATTGATATATTCAGATAGAGTCATAGCGCCACCAGCTGGCAACAGGAAATATTACAGATATAAATAATTTAAAAAAAAATCTGTAATTATCCTGCATTAATTTAATCAACTATCATTTACTTTATCCTTACATGATATATTCAGATAGAGTCATTAGCTGGCAACAGGAAATATGGCACTTATAAATAAATAACAAATCCTACTATAATTCGCCTGCATTGATTTGATCAACTATCTTTTACTTATTTCTTTACATGTTAATATTCAGATGGAGTCAATGCGCCACCAGCAGGCAACAGGAAATAATACAGGTATAAATAATTTTAAAAAAATCTATAATTCACCTGCATTAATTTAATCAACTATCTTTTACTTATTTCTTTACATGTTAATATTCAGATAGAGTCATAGCGCCACCAGTTGGCAACAGGAAATATTGCAGGTATAAATAACAAATTCTACTATAATTCACCAGCATTAATTTCATCACCTGTCACTTTTTTACATTTCCATGGCAATATTAAGATACAGTTATAGCGCCACGTTAAGGAAAAAGGAAATGGCATGTTTTCAACGTTCATGTGCCGGTTTCACACACATATTTGTGTTTACGCATGCTTAGTGAATGAGACCATCGTCCACTCTGCTCCAAACGTAGCATGTTTGATTAGATTTATGCTCTATATTGTAACTCCCTGTATGCAGATTGCTCACCGTTTACTATTCCTGCGGCTGACTGGTTCGTGGTGGCACAGGGTTGCGGTTGCCACTTCCGCGAGGGCCCGCACATCGCTGCTTGCAGCTTTAATTATTATTATTATTATTATTATTCAGGTGGCGCTTTGATCGCAATTTAGACGGCCTAAACATGCACGAAAACTCACAATAAATTGCACGCGCATCAGCCCCTGCAGAACTTGGCGTCTGATAGGGGTTTTAAAATTAGGCGTGGCAAATTGGCTCGCTAGCGCCACCTAGAACTGCCCAGACCGCTACGTAATACGTACATGCACCAAAATTGGTAGACTTATGTAACAACCCGAATCATGAAGAAAAGTCTCTTGGGGCATATCTCTAAACCGAACAGGAAGTCCGTTATTTTTGATTTCCTGTTGAATTTTGTGATTTGTTTCAATTTCCACGCGTCGTATTTGAACGAACTCCTCCCAGAGATTTTATCCGATCAACATCACGTTCGTGTCATTTTCATCTTAAGGCCTCTGCGAAGCTAAATTGCGGAGCTTTTGACTTTTCGCCCGGAAACGTGACCCTGGCGGCCTGCCGAAGTTTAGCCTTCGCCATCAACAGGAAGTTGTTGTTTCTCAGGCATGGAAGTTGTTGTTTCTCAGGCATAGAATGTCCAACAGGCCCCAGACTTCACACATTTGTTGAAAGACCTGGCCTGAATACAACTACATGATGAAATTCAGATAAAGTTATAGCGCCACCTGCAGGAAACAGGAAGTAACATGTTTTAAACTGTGATTAACGCCTCATCGAGATTCAAACAGGTCAGTATTATATTTGGCCTGTGTACATATCCATGTCAGTGTTCAATAAGAGTCATAGTGCCACCAGGTGGCAACAGGAAATATTGCAGGGATAAATAAATAATATTTTTTACTATAATTCACCTGCTTTTATTTAATCAACAATCATTTACTTTATCCTTACATGGTATATTCAGATTGAGTCATAGCGCCACCAGCTGGAAACAGGAAACATGGCGGGTATAAATATATTACAAATCCTACTATAATTCGCCTGCATTGTTTTGATCAATTATCATTTACTTTTTACTTTACATTGTAATATTCAGATAGAGTCATAGCACCACCAGCTGGCAACATGAAATATTGCAGGTATAAATAAATAACATTTTTTTCTATAATTCACCTGCATTAATTTAATCAACTATCATTTACTTTATCTTTATATGGTATATTCAGGTAGAGTCATAGCGCCGCCAGCTGGCAACAGGAAGAATTGCACGTATAAATAAATAGCAAAACCTACTATAATTCGCCTGCATTAATATTATCACCTATCATTGACTTTTTTTTACATTGATAATATTCAGATAGAGTCATAGCGCCACCAGCTGGCAACAGGAAATATTACAGGTATAAATAATTTACAAAAAAATCTGTAATTATCCTGCATTAATTTAATCAACTATCATTTACTTTATCCTTACATGATATATTCAGATAGAGTCATTGCGCCACCAGCTGGCAACAGGAAATATGGCACTTATAAATAAATAACAAATCCTACTATAATTCGCCTGCATTGATTTGATCAACTATCTTTTACTTATTTCTTTACATGTTAATATTCAGATAGAGTCATAGTGCCACCAGCTGGCAACAGGAAGAATTGCACGTATAAATAAATAGCAAAACCTACTATATTTTGCCTGCATTCATTTGATCAACTATCATTTACTTTTTAATTTACATTGTAATATTCAGATAGAGTCATAGCGCCACCAGCTGGCAAAAGGAAATATTGCAGGTATAAATAAATAACATTTTTTTTTATAATTCACCTACATTAATTTAATCAACTATCATTTACTTTATCCTTACATGATATATTCAGATAGAGTCATTAGCTGGCAACAGGAAATATGGCACTTATAAATAAATAACAAATCCTACTATAATTCGCCTGCATTGATTTGATCAACTATCTTTTACTTATTTCTTTACATGTTAATATTCAGATAGAGTCAATGCGCCACCAGCAGGCGACAGGAAATATTGCATGTGTAAATAAATAAATCCTACTTTCATTTGCCTGCATTCATTTTATTTTATCACCCATCACTTTTTCCATTTCCATGGCAATATTCAGATAGAGTTATAGCGCCACGTGCAGGAAACAAGAAATGGCATGTTTTAAACCTTCATGTGCCGGTTTCACACACACATTTGTCTTTACGCATGCTTAGTGAATGAGACCATTGTCCACTCTGCTCCAAACGTAGCATATTTGATTAGATTTTAGCTCTATATTGTAACTCCCTGTATGCAGATTGCTCACCGTTTGCGTTTCCTGAGGCCGACTGGTTCGTGGTGGCACAGGGTTGCGGTTGCCACTTCCGCGAGGGCCCGCACATCGCTGCTTGCAGCTTTAATTAGGGCCCGAGCACGAAAGAGCAAGCCACCGGCTTGCTCTGCAGTGCAGAGCCCTCTTGTTTCTGTGTTGTTTATTATTATTATTATTATTATTATTATTATTCCGGTGGCGCTTTGATCGCAATTTAGACGGCCTAAACATGCACGAAAACTCACAATAAATTGCACGCGCATCAGCCCCTGCAGAACTTGGCGTCTGATAGGGGTTTTAAAATTAGGCGTGGCAAATTGGCTCGCTAGCGCCACCTAGAACTGCCCAGACCGCTACGTAATACGTACATGCACCAAAATTGGTAGACTTATTGAACACCCCGAATCATTAAGAAAAGTCTCTTGGGGCATATCTCTAAACCAAACAGGAAGTCCGTCATTTTTGATTTCCTGCTGAATTTTGTCATTTCTGTCAATTTCCACGTGTCGTATTTGAACGAACTCCTCCCAGAGATTTTATCCGATCAACATCATATTCGTCTCATTTTAATCTTAAGGCCTCTGCGAAGCTAAATTGCGGAGCTTTTGACTTTTCGTCGGGAAACGTGACCCTGGCGGCCTGCCAAAGTTTAGCCTTCGCCATCAACAGGAAGTTGTTGTTACTCAGGCATAGAATGTCCAACAGGCCCCAGACTTCACACATTTGACACAAGACCTGGTCTTAATACAACTACATGTTGAAATTCAGATAAAGTTATAGCGCCACCTGCAGGAAACAGGAAGTAACATGTTTTAAACTGCGATTAACGCCTTATCGAGATTCAAACAGGTCAGTACATATTTGGCCTGCGTACATATCCATGTCAGTGTTCAATAAGAGTCATAGCACCACCAGGTGGCAACAGGAAATATTGCAGGTATAAATAAATATTTTTTTTTTCTATAATTTACCTGCATTCATGTAGTCAACTATAATGTACTTTATCTTTACATGGTATATTCAGATGGAGTCATAGCGCCACCAGGTGGCAACCGGAAATATTGCAGGTATAAATAAATAAATAAAAATTCTATAATTTACCTGCTTTAATTTAGTCAAATATCATTCACTTTATCTTTAAATGGTAATATTCAGATAGAGTCATTGCGCCACCAGCTGGCAACAAGAAATATTGCAGGTATAAATAAATAACAAATTTTACTATAATTCACCTGCATTAATTTAATCAACTATCATTTACTTTATCCTTACACGGTATATTCAGATAGAGTCATAGCGCCACCAGGTGGCAACAGGAAATATTGCAGGTATAAATAAATAACATATTTTACTATAATTCACCTGCATTAATTTAATCAACAATCATTTACTTTATCCTTATACGGTATATTCAGATAAGAGTCATAGCGCCACCAGCTGGCAACAGGAAATATTGCATGTGTGAAAAAATAAATCTTACTTTAATTCGCCTGCATTAAATTTATCACCTATAATTTCTTTTCTTTATATAGTAATATTCAGATACAGTTATAGCGCCACCTGCAGGAAACAGGAAATGGGATGTTTTAAACTGTTTTTAACTGCTCAAAGAGATTAAAACAGGTCAGCATAATGTCTGGCCAGGGTAGATATCCAGGTATGTTGCATTTATGGTTATAGCGCCACCTACTGACAACAGGAAACATGGCACTTATAAATAAATAATATTTTTTTCTATAACTCACCTGGATTAATTTAATCAACTATCATTTACTTTATGTTTACATTGTATATTCAGGTAGAGTCAAAGCACCACCAGGTGGCAACAGGAAACATTGCACTTATAAATAAATTACAAATCCTACAATAATTCGCCTGCATTGATTTGATCAACTATCTTTTACTTATTTCTTAACATGTTAATATTCAGATACAGTCATAGCGCCACCAGCTGGCAACAGGAAATATGGCACATATACATAAACAACGATTCCTATAATAATTCGCCATCTACTTTACAAAGAGAAATCACTTCGACCCATCCTCTAAACTCCCTGGGATGTCATGTGTTTTCTATTACCAATGCACGTTCTGTGCAGTTTTTGCCATTTCAAGGTTTCACACTTTAACAAACTCCTCCTAGAGCTTTATTAAGATTAACACCATATTTGGTTAGTCTTAGGTACATTTTTTGTGATGCTTAATGGTGTACACCTTGAATTTGAACGTTCATGTGCCGGTTTCACACACATATTTGTCTGTACGCATGCTTGTTGAATGAGACCATTAACTATAATCTACATTTTTCTTTACATAGTAATATTCAGATAGAGTTATAGCGCAACGTGCAGGAAACAGGAAATGGCATATTTTCAACGTTCATGTGCCGGTTTCACACACATATTTGTGTTTACGCATGCTTAGTGAATGAGACCATCGTCCACTCTGCTCCAAACGTAGCATGTTTGATTAGATTTATGCTCTATATTGTAACTCCCTGTATGCAGATTGCTCACCGTTTACTATTCCTGCGGCTGACTGGTTCGTGGTGGCACAGGGTTGCGGTTGCCACTTCCGCGAGGGCCCGCACATCGCTGCTTGCAGCTTTAATTATTATTATTATTATTATTCCGGTGGCGCTTTGATCGCAATTTAGACGGCCTAAACATGCACGAAAACTCACAATAAATTGCACGCGCATCAGCCCCTGCAGAACTTGGCGTCTGATAGGGGTTTTAAAATTAGGCGTGGCAAATTGGCTCGCTAGCGCCACCTAGAACTGCCCAGACCGCTACGTAATACGTACATGCACAAAAAATGGTAGACTTATGGAACACCCCGAATCATGAAGAAAAGTCTCTTGGGGCATATCTCTAAACTAAACAGGAAGTCCGTTATTTTTGATTTCCTGTTGAATTTTGTGATTTCTGTCAATTTCCACGCGTCGTATTTGAACGAACTCCTCCCAGAGATTTTATCCGATCAACATCATATTCGTCTCATTTTAATCTTAAGGCCTCTGCGAAGCTAAATTGCGGAGCTTTTGACTTTTCGTCGGGAAACGTGACCCTGGCGGCCTGCCGAAGTTTAGCCTTCGCCATCAACAGGAAGTTGTTGTTACTCAGGCATAGAATGTCCAACAGGCCCCAGACTTCACACATTTGTTGAAAGACCTGGCCTGAATACAACTACATGATGAAATTCAGATAAAGTTATAGCGCCACCTGCAGGAAACAGGAAGTAACATGTTTTAAACTGTGATTAACGCCTCATCGAGATTCAAACAGGTCAGTATTATATTTGGCCTGTGTACATATCCATGTCAGTGTTCAATAAGAGTCACAGCGCCACCAGGTGGCAACAGGAAATATTGCAGGTATAAATAAATAAAAAAATTTTCTATAATTCACCCGCATTAATTTAATCAACTATCATTTACTTTATCTTTACATGGTATATTCAGTTAGACTCATAGCGCCCCCATGTGGCAACAGGAAACATTGCACTTATAAATAAATTACAAATCCTACAATAATTCGCCTGCATTGATTTGATCAACTATCTTTTACTTATTTCTTAACATGTTAATATTCAGATACAGTCATAGCGCCACCAGCTGGCAACAGGAAATATGGCACATATACATAAACAACGATTCCTATAATAATTCGCCATCTACTTTACAAAGGGAAATCACTTCGACCCATCCTCTAAACTCCCTGGGATGTCATGTGTTTTCTATTACCAATGCACGTTCTGTGCAGTTTTTGCCATTTAAAGGTTTCACACTTTAACAAACTCCTCCTAGAGCTTATTAAGATAACACATATGGTAGTCTTAGGTACATTTTTTTGTGATGCTTAATGGTGTACACCTTGAATTTGAACGTTTCATTGTGCCGGTTTCACACACATATTTGTCTGTACGCATGCTTATTGAATGAGACCATTAACTATAATCTACATTTTCTTTACATAGTAATATTCAGATAGAGT
>SOYY01000081.1:0-44768 GCA_008369825.1 Triplophysa tibetana | reverse complement strand
GTTCCACCTCACTAAGCAAGTAACTTGCTTTTTTCACCGAGACCTGTACTCAACACCTATTAAACGAAGGCATTTGACAAGTACACTTGACCGACGTGGAATAATCGCCTTATAGAAGACTGTGAGCTTTTATTTATCCTGATTATGAGCTTTTGACTTTGTTGCACGCTTGGAAAAAATGTACAGTACTCTGCTTAATCTTATTAGATCTTGTGCTTAAGGATGGTATGTGGGGTACGTGTATGTGTGTTTCAACATTTGGTAGATTTTGATGCAAAGGATCTGTCTGGTCTGACTTTTGTTTCTCTCACAGAACTTCTTTCCGGAGCAGATGGTAGCGGGTGTCAGGAATCGAACGGCTCTGTTCGGAAGTCCCAGCTGCTACAGGTGAGAGTTGCATATAGCTGAAACAGTCCATGATGCAGTCAATCTCTATCAGGCATTTGAGGCAATAGCTAGTGGGTTAAGGACAAATATAATATCTAATCCATGACTATGCCCTAAAATTTACAAAATTCTTGTATTCATATCAAGATCAGTTCACTTAAATACATTTATATTTCTGCCATAATTTACTACCCTCTAGTGTTCCAAATCTGTATAAATGTATTTGTTCTGATGAACACTGAGAAAGATATTTGGACGAACACTTCTTTGGCTATTACCATAATAGGAAAAATGACAGGTGTAGTCAAGATTGCCCCAATTTTTCCTATTATGGTGTCAATGGTATCCAAGAACTGTTTGGTAGCAAGCATTCTACCAAATATCTTTCTCTGTCTTCATCAGAAACAATGAAATTTATACAGGTTTGAACAACCTGTGTGTGAGTCAATGGAGACAGAATTACAATTTTTGGTTGAACAGTTTCTTTAAGAAATAACAGCATTACATATGAATTACATAGAGAAATCTGAGAATTCTGCTTCAAGTTTTCCGTTTACAAAAATTATGGTTTAAAAATCTTGTTATTTCTGAAAACAACTTTTTCTTAAGCAAAGACTTTACAATGATTTTACGTTTCTCTGGAAGAAAGATATAAAATATTGAATGATATAGTATATGTCTAAATTGTATTAAAAAATAAAATAATTTGTAGATTTTGTAATGTATCTCTATCCAGTACAATTTTTCTGTCATCTTTCACTACCTTATTAATATGTTTAGAAAAACATTAAAAAGCATGTAAGCCCCCTTTTGTGATCTTTGTGATTGACAATGATTTTGATAAAAGAATATGTGTCCTCGTGGATTTAACCGTTTTTGTTAGCACATGCTTGCGTCTTGTGATACGAGCGTCGGCCTCAATGAAGCATGTAAGGCCTCGAGCTTTGAAGAACTCATGTTTCAGATGGGTCTGTTATCTTCTCTCCTGGACAGAATTCTTGAATTCCAGCAGCTGTCCTGAGATCCAGGGTTTCCTTATATGAAAGAGACGGGACGCAAGTCTTGGAAAAAACTCAACATGTTCTTGCGCCGCTCTGGGCTGTACTACTCAACCAAAGGAATGTCGAAGGCAAGCACTTTTTATCATTCAAACTTATAAATAGTATGAAGAATGTGAGCATTTATTTTATCCTGCTGTTTGAGCTTTTGACGTTGCACACTTGGAAAATGACCCTTCTGGTAAATGTGGCATACATTTCATTCCTTATGCTGGGCTTTAGGTGACACGTTGTTAATGGAAACATTGCTGCTGTTTTCCTTCCAGGAGCCGAGGCACTTGCAGGTTCTGTCGGACCTGGAGGAAAGCAATATTTTCACAGTGACAACTGGGAAAAAGATGCACAATGCGCCCACAGACTACCAGTTCTGCATTAAGGTGAGTTAGTGTTGTGATATTGTGCTTGACGCTTTTTACTGTACTCAAATAACTCGAAAAGCTTTCCCAGCTGCAAGGTGGTTAAAAATATAAAGTGTTATCTCCATTTTAAATAATAAAACTACAAAGACGTGTGTAGTATTGCATACATTTTCCCCGTGAATAATAACTACCAGTGCCTCATCAGGTGCAGTGCATGCTAGTCCTTATTAACTTTAGTGCCTTGATTTGACAGTAGATATCTTGCTTGATTGACAGCCCAGTAAGGGCAGGACAGAGCAGAAGGAGCTAAAGATGTTGTGTGCCGAGGATGAACAGAGCAGAACGTGCTGGATGACGGCATTCAGACTCCTAAAGGTACACGCATGCACACGCACACACGCCCTGGGGCTATTAACAGCAGCTCTACCATAAAAAAGACAATCTATTTGAACTTTGTCACACCAAATTAGAAATATTGTATTGGGGAAAAATCTAGTTTTGTTAAAACATCGTGCTCAAAAATCACGTCAATTATTATGGTTCAGAATTTCTAAAGAATTTTTATTGGTCGGTTAATGCAGTGATAGTTCTCCAAAAATAAACATTATGTCATCATTTACTACTTTTCAAAACTGTACGGCTTTCTTTCCTATGCAGAAGATGTTGTTAACTGGCCCCATTCACTTGCATCGGTTTTGTGTCCATGCAATCCAAGAAGCAAATGGGTGCCGGCGCTGTTCAGTTACCAACATAATATGTTCTGCGGATGAAAGTCAAAATAGATTTGACTTTCCGAGTTAAATTTTTCGGTAGAACTATTCTTTTTAAACAAATACACAGATCTGACACCCCATGCACACAAACACTTTGATCTGTATACACTTTTATCACTTTTGACTCACACCAAAACTCTTTCCAGTTTGGAATTCAGCTATATCAAAACTACAAAACCCCTCAGCAGAGAAAGTGTGACATCTCAAACTTCACTACACCAGTGGTAAAAGACACCTTCTGCTTATGATCATGTGTGTTTGTGATATGTGAATCAGTGCTGATGTTCTGCAGTTGAACTTCAATGTAATATTATATTTATGTGCAAAAGTGTCTACTAAATGAAACAATGCTCATGTAAACGTAATACGGTATAAACAGTTGAGAGACTGACGTTTCTGTAGGGATGAATAGGATTCATTTTCAAAGTATTTTATTATAGTTTAACATGTTGTTAATGCAAGTGACTGACAGCAGTGCTTTTTCTTCAGCGGAGTGTCTCTGAGAATTCGCTGGTTGCGATGGATTTCTCAGGCAGAACGGGTCGCGTGATTGACAACCCTGTGGAGGCTCAGAGCGCTGCCATGGAGGAGGGAAATACCTGGAGAGTGAGTACAACTTTGAGTATTAAGGTGCTTGTAGATAATGAGAAAAGGTGCATAGAGCTCTTTTGTTCATTTCTCCTAATTTCTCCTTGTAGAAGCGGAGTCAGAGAATGAATTTGCTGGGAAGCCCAAGTCCACTACATCCCTCACCGTTGAGTTCAGGCGAGTGTTACAGCTTAACTTTTATGTGAATCTTTCAATTATTTAGATCGGTTTAGATTAGATTATGTTTTTTTCTTTTGTCTCTCCAGTCATACACAGGACACAGTTATGGTTTCATGGCCGTATACAGAGGGAAGAGTCTCACAAGATGATAATGCAGCAGGGTCAAGTGGATGGGTATGATATTATTACAATGAGCAACTTATTTTCAGGTTGTAAAGAATATCCTCTTAAGATTGTTCTCTTTGTGGTTAACTGCTCCTTTAAATAGTCATAGGTTTATTTTTTGTTTTGCAGGTTATTCCTATTGAGGGACAGCCAGAGCACCCCGAAAGCATTTGTTCTCACGCTGTGCCATCATCAGAAGATTAAACACTTCCAGATTTTACCTGTGAGACTATAATATATATAGTATTTTGAATACTATGGTCATATGATGTATATACAGAAAATATGTTATGTTGGAGTATGTCATCTTTAAAGTGATAGTTTACTTAAAATGAAAATTCTGTAATCACTTACTCACCCTCTTTGCATTTCAAACTTGTAGGACTTTTATTCTTCTGCAGAACACAAAGGAAGATATTTTGAAGAATGTTGGTAATTCACTTCTTTTGCATGGACACAAAACCATTGCAAGTCAATGGGTACCGCCACTCATCGGTTACAAACATTCTTAAAAATATCTTCTTTAGTGTTCTGCAGAAGAAAGAATGTCATAGAATTTTCATTTTTGGGGAACTATCCCTTTAAATTGAAGTTAAGATTTTTGTTTTCATTATAATGAGTTTAGGACCATTTAGAAAATGAATGTTTCATCATGCATTGTCTTTGATTCTCTGTCAGTTCGAGGAGGACGGGCAGGTCTTCTTTAGTCTTGATGATGGCTCCACCAAGTTCACAGACCTGATCCATCTGGTAGAATTCTACCAGCTCAACAGAGGTGTCCTGCCGTGTAAACTGAAGCACCCCTGCACCATGGTGGCCTTATGACCCCCTCTTCCCTGCTGCATACAATTTATAATCACACACTGACAAACTGGATTTTTTGTTCTTTTTTTATAATTTCCAGTCATTTTTTACAAACTGACACAATCCAGGGGCATATAGAAAGATTTACACTCCGCTCTGGGATTAGCATGGAAACACTCGATGAATCTTCCTGGACGCCCTTGGTTTTGATGAGGATGACACTTTTTTTAACCGATGTCAGTGGTGATGACCAGTGACTTTTATTTTGTCATAGCGTAGGACACGACAGGAGACTCGACATCCACACCCCATGCTCCATGTAAACTAATGAGATCAGGACAGTTTTTTCTTTGTATGGTGTCTGCAAGAACTTTGCAAAAATTACTTGATGACGATTGATATGTATTATGTTATTTCTTTCCTGAATATTTTGCACTCTCAAGCTGAAAACAGGTGATCCGCTTCATCCTGAGCAAACAGCAACTGTTACCCACTTGCCTTCCTCCAACATTTCTGTTCTTGTTTCCTTTATTTTTTAATCACCTGCGCTTTTCCTGGGGATTTCCTGTATAGTGGATTAGATACAGAGGCAGTGACAGTTTGACTGTTCGAGGTCTAACTTTACGTCGTAAATGAAAGCAGAAAAACATGCATGCTTCACGATGTGTTTAGCAGGGAGGAAACAACTGCAAGGGGTAGCAAACTTGCACTTCCATGAATTATACTTGATTGCTATGCTTACCAGCATAATAGATAGTTACGTTAGGAATTTTCCTTAAGCATTGTCTTCAAGTTGTTGAACATAAGCACCTTTGACAATATCTGCTGCATTCTGTTCACAGCGACAGAAAATGTATGACTTGTCCCACTTTTTGTGGGAAAAAAATAATATTTTGACGCTTTTAATATTTTGCTTACACATTTAGTATTTGACAGTGTTTATAAGCAGCATGACAGATTCTGTCAGTAGTGCTTATGTTGTACAAACCCACAACATAGGAACGGCATCTTAAAGGGCTAGTTCACCTAAAAATAAACATTCTGTCATAATTTATCACTTCCTGTCATTCAAACCTGTATATGACTCTTTTGTTCTTTTGCACACAAAAATATATGATGGAAGTAAATGGTGTCCGATGTTTTTTGGTAGTTTGTTTTTTCAAAAACTCTGATTTTGTTTTTTTATAAGAAAGTCATACAGGTTTGGAATGACAGGAAGGGAGAGTAATTGTTGACAAAATACAATTTCTGGCTGTACTGTCCCTTTAAGATCCAGGACCAGTTCATTCTCATCCTTTGCAAATGATGCAATAGGCACTATGTGATCCAGATCATCTGGATTAAGTCTGTGGCCTGTTTGAGTCTTGGCCACTGAATTGGCATTTTCACTGTCAGGAGGCAAATTTTATTGCGGTGACAACACAAATCTATTAACATTAGTAAATGCAATAGAATAAAATTAAGTAGCAAAACAAACTTTTTACAGAATTTTAGTATTTTCTACATTCTGCATTTTTTACATTTCAAGTAGACTTGTTGGTTCCTGTATTAAGGAGCAACATACATGAACAATAAAAAAAAGTAATGAATACAATTAACCTTAACCTAGATTAATAAATTCTGTAAACAAAAATTTGTCTTCATTGTTAGTTTATGATACCTAATGCATTAACTAATGTTAATACATTTAATCTTATTTTAATCAGTTGCCTACATGGTTTTATTCTGCTCCCTGCGCTGAAGTTCAGAGACATTGAAATGTGTCTAGGCCCTAAAGGTCCTCTTAAAAGTGACCCTGTCCTCTTTAATGTAGCGTAGCCCACCCCGAGCACAAGTCATGAGGGTCGTAATGTTTTCTCTATCTTCCAGGTCATAACGTTTAATTTAACTTAGTTAAGTAACCCAAAGCTTAATAACTGCCTTTCAAATTACTGTGCTGTTCTTGAGCCATGTTTTAAAATCTTTAAAGTGACAGGCCGGGACAGATCAAGAGTCTGTAGGGACGAACGCGCACAGTCGATAACAAAGAGACGGAGTTGCAAAGTCACGTCTCGTGGGCGTGTCTATAATCCTCTAGAGCCCAGTGACATCATGTGGCGAGGAGATTAACTCTCGTGCCAGCTTTGCGACACAAAAGGTTAGCTGGTGTACAGTTACTTGGATAGTTGTGCCTACAGCGATTTTTGTTCTGTTCTTGACGTCCACATTGTTACCCTTTCAACACTGGCCCAGCAAGACTAAGCTATGTCAACCTCTCATGTTTTTTATGCTTACTCTGTCCAGCCGACTGTTATACTGCTGAGCTAAAACCACACACGCCTGAAGGACGAGAGTGTGTATGATGCACACTGTGATTGTGAAACACTTTATGATACCACACAAGCACCTTTGTTTTGTTTTTTTACCGCGTAAGAGTCACGCTGTGTTGAACTTAAGTGAACGCTTCGAGCACATTTCTCATCTCAGTGGTTAGTTTCTGGTGTTAGCTACTTGTCTCTGTCAGTCAAGGCCTTGGCGTGAAGCGATGGTTCACCCAAAAAATATGTAATAGTTTGTTATGAAACCTGGGTTTGGTTTTATCATTGAGCACAAAAGACAGCATTGGGCACCATTCACTTTAATATTATAAAAACATACCCTTCTTGCTAAATTTAGTCTTGTGTTCCACAGAAAAAAAAGTGCGAGGGGGAGAACGTGATAATTAATGATTTTGGGATGAACTGTCCTTTTAAGTTGTCGTTTAACCACTGTACAAGTTGAACTTGCTTAGTGTCTTTGTCTTGTTTGGCAGTACAAATATTTAAAAACTCTAAAATCAAGATTATTGCTTGACAAGAAAAGTGATATATTTACTCAATAAAAATAGTATTTGAGTGTTTATGCATAAAACAAGCAAAAATATCTAAAAGTGATTGAAGAAAAACCGACTTAAATATTTGTCTTGTCTTAACTGGCAGAAATGTTTGCTTGTTTTAAGCTTTTTTTCCCCTAGTGAAGTAAACTCATCTGGATTTACCTGTGCTAATCTTTAGATTTTTGTACTGCAAAACAACACAAAAATACAGAGGAAAAAGCTACTTTTTGCAGTAACCAACTATCCTCTTTATTCTAAAGCTCATGTAGTGTCAGGCATTCAAAGATGTGGTCGATGGAAGCCTCCAAAACATGCTTATTATGATATGGTTTCACTATTAATCGTTTTGTTTATCAATTACATTAATCACAGTTTTAGCCTGCATTAATTAGACAAGGACACCTGGACACAAACTATATTCTAACTGGAATACATATGGGCAAAATCTGAGTCGTGCAAGGTGTATGTTTGGGTGATGCTTTCTATGGTTAACCTTTGCTGGTATATGGATCTTCAATTTGAATTGTCAAACACGCATGGGAAATATTAACTCGCCTCTTTTCCCCTACTGTAAAGAAAGACTATAGTTAGGCTCGCTGGATGTCAACTACTTTGGGAAGATGGCGAGGATTTCACATGCAGGTTTGGCTCACATGCATCTGTGTTTATTAAAAATACAGAAACTCTCGAAGTATGTGAAGCCTAAGGAGAGTTTGTGAATCTAACACTGTTTAAACATCCTCTATAACTATATAAATGTGGTGAGCTCCAAAACACGATGAAGATGTTATGCATATTATGCATATTCCCTTGCGACATGTACCAGTGTGCATATTTTAAGCTTGTATGGTGTTTTCATTTTTATGTCACAAATGTCTTTTTATAAAGAGTATATATTACAGTATTAAAGTACAAGTGTCGTCTGTTGTCTTTTCTGTCTGCATTAATTAAACGGATGTTTGCATTACATTCAAATTTTCTCATACACCTAGACCAACGAGCCAACACGACAACATATAGCATTTGATGCTACATACCATGTTGGTTGTGTAGCAACGAATGGTGATAACTTCTGCCGTTATATGCAGTTTTGGTGATTTTTCTTTTCCAATAGCGTCATCTGGTGGCAAGAAGAAAATAAGTTATTTTCTGTTGTAATTATTTATTAGATCAACTATATACGTCGACGCGCGGGTACCGCAATAATAGTTATAACTATTAGCACTGACTACTGACGTGGAATGATTTATTTGTCACTTATTGTCAGGTTGTGCCTACTAAAATCAAAGTTGAGCTTTTTGAAATAACATATTTACTTGTAGTTACCTTCGAAGTCGATGCATTTTAAGCATGTCGTCGTGATTCCTGCGCTCACTAGCTCTTTACACTCGAATAACAATCTATATACTGTGCAACATGAAGTTTAAGTAATAAGCGTTCACATTGGTTGTACATCGGCTCGTTGGTCTAGGGGTATGATTCTCGCTTTGGGTGCGAGAGGTCCCGGGTTCAAATCCCGGACGAGCCCAATTTTTAATCTGATTCATGTTATTTAAGAAGATAGATTAATGGTTTGTTAGCGTGCGAGATATTCTATAGAGTTCACAAAATAAAACATTTACACAGTGAAGACATTTGATTTGATTTAGGTATAAATTGAGGTCAGAGCCAACTCCAAATGGGTTGGTCAGCTGGAAGTGCTGCCCAAAAAAACTCCAGAGGATTTTGATCGGTTTATTTAATGACGTATGCTGTAGTATTGGTTCTTGATCCACATTTTGTTACGGTATATTTTGTATTTTCCCTTAAAAAAAAGTACTAATTTAGTTTGCAGTCGTAGTGGTTTTTCTTGTCCACTAGGGCCACCTGGTGGTCTTCACATGTTATTTGCTGTAGCAATAAATCATTGATGTAGATTCTACTCTGGATCATTCCAAGAACACACATACATACAATCTATAAGTGCAGTAATAGTAGTTTGTACTATTTCATAGATGATTTATTTGTGATAATTTCTCAAGGAGTGCGTGCAACCATTACATATACAGCATTGAAAAGTGTCCACGTCACGTGTACACAAACAGTAAACAGAAACCACCCTTTCAGTCGCGCTCTTGGCGTGTGCCCCGTTGACGACTATTAAAACGTAATTTCTGAACTAATAACAATATTTAGCTATTTACGAGCATGACAAATATATAGTTGTTAGTAAATACAAGTAGCCTAAATCATTACGTTTTAAGTACCGTTATGTTGTCGTGATGTGGGCTCACTGTTGTTTGATAGAATACTGCACGCTGCACTACACTTTTACATCTTTTTCAAGATATATAGAAACTTCACGTGTGTACATCGGCTCGTTGGTCTAGGGGTATGATTCTCGCTTTGGGTGCGAGAGGTCCCGGGTTCAAATCCCGGACGAGCCCATATTTTAATCTAATTTAAAAACTTAAAACTAGAATTGGTGGAGGGTTTAGCAGCTTCTTAGCATGTACATTTATACTCTTTATAACTTTAGTTATTCCAGTTATTCTAGGTTTTCATTTTTTATCTCAGACAACTGAAAAGAAACAGAAACAACATTCAAGTCACTCATCCAGTCTAAACATAAACCAAGAGCAGACAAATTGTTACAAATGAAATTCTTATTACCAGCAACAGTTAACACCTCAGAAACAAGCATCTCCAGAAATATTATAGGGTTTAAATTGGAAAACACTGGTTTTGGATAACACATTTTATACATTGCCCCTCCCCCCCCAAAAAAACAATACAATGCAGACTTACAATTTTAATAATACTTTTTTATTTGTTTCAGGCAGGTTACTATGAGATATCTTCCTGTAAAACTTTGTCGTTTCAAGGAAGAGCATTTACACTGTAAAAACACTTTGCATTGCAACTTCATGCTTCAGTGTTCTGAAAATGTTTATGGACCACTGTGTTTATTATTGAAGGATTTTCGAGATCTAGAATTTTGGATCTGAAATGAAACATGGCTTCAATATCCATTAATTTTGAGGTACTTACAATGAACCTTATAAGTAACAACTTATACATTATATACATCAAATATAGCTTTTACATGCCACATGACACTTATGATATTAAAACTACTGAGAAAAACATTGACATGTATTTGGTAACTAAGTTTTTGGTCTACTTTTAATTTTATTGGACTTTATGAGACGTTTAATGTGTTGGTGTTACACTGACATTGTGAAATATTAGATTCAGTGTTTTCACTTCTGTCTTTCAGTTGCCGTGGGGCAGAATTTGACTCAATCTCAAGCTCAGACAGTTCAGTCTGGTCAAACTGTCACTATTCACTGTAAACATACACCAGCAGTATTCTGTGTTAAAGAAACAGGTTACACTCAGTATTGCATGGCCTGGTATCATCAGAATCTTGGAGAAGCTCCCAATCTCCTGATCAAGAAAATACGATCACATAACCCCAGTTTTATCATCGCTTCACTGGCTACCCATTAAGTATCGAATGGATTTTAAAATTCTTTTAATTACTTACAAAGCCTTAAACGGTTTAGCCCCTACTTACTTAACCGAGCTTTTATCACGTTACAACCCAACACGCTCTCTAAGATCTCAAAACTTAGGACTTTTGACAACACCTAGAATAACTAAATCCACCAAAGGGGGTCGAGCTTTCTCATACGTAGCACCTAAACTCTGGAATAGCCTTTCTGAGACTATTCGAGGGTCAGACACACTCTCCCAATTTAAATCTAGATTAAAGACACATCTTTTCAGCCAAGCTTTCACTTAATGCATAGTTAATGAACAGCAGCTAATTATTCTCTTTATTCTCTTTCCGCCTCTGCTTCGGGATGCCCATCCCGAGGTAGGAAGAAGTTCCACCATGTCCAGAGTCCAGACGACCGACAGATGCCGATCCCCAATTGAGATAACGCCAGCTACAGCTGCAGACTGACTGTATCCAAGGAAATTCCACCACCAGCCAAGAGAAATATGACCATCGGACCATCCCAGCTCAGACCAATACACCCCCAACCAAGAGCAAAGACGGACTATTTGTCTTATTAATGCTGAAGTTACAATATTTGGTATTACATGCTAAACTTAAATCACATGTCAGCAGTTTGAGTGCAGTTGTGACACGTCAGAGGGGATCTGGCCCTTCCGGTTGAGCTTGGTTTCTCCCGAGGTTTTTTTCTCCATTAATCAATCATTGGAGTTTGGGTTCCTCGCCACAGCAGGGCAGTGTTGGCCTGCTCACCGGGAGACTGCAATTATTTATTTATTTTGAAATTATATATTATTTATTAGAATTATCTTACTCGTTGTATAACTACAATGCACTGTGCTGTGTTTTATCTTTTCTGGTTTTCCTGTTTGCACTGTAAAGCTGCTTTGAAACAATACACATTGTGAAAAGCGCCATATAAATAAACTTGAATTGAATTGAATTGAATTGGAACAAAATATGCATTCTATCTAAAAGCGAATGCTTACACAGACTTGCCTGAAACGCCTTGTGTAACCACACCCCCACAAATCTACGTCAGTTCGTGGAATGATTTGACTAAGACCACCGAAATGTATACGCAAGTAAGGTCGGTGCACCTGTCAGTATAATTGCTTTGGAACCTGATGTTCCTCATATGGAAAGAGGCATTACATTACCTTGGGGTCAGTGGTTAGAGAATAGCACTAGCAATGCCAAGGTCATGTGTTTAATCCCAGGGAATTGCATATAGTCAGAAACAAATGTATAATACAATGTAAGTCACTTTGGATAAATGCGTCTGCCAAAAGCAAAAAGGTGAATTTCCGTCACACGCTTGCAGTATTTGGCCAATCACTACGCACTGGTTAACTGGCCAATCATAGCACATCTCGCTTTTCAGAACGATGAGCTTTGTAAAAAATCTGCGTGTCTCAAAGGGCGGGACAAAGAGGAGATACAAACATGCACGGTATGTGGAAAATACAGCGTTTTTGAAACTTAAATCATGTATACACATTGCATCACATCTAAAACTTACGATTTTATATTCATTCTAGCCGTTTCATATGATCCCTTCAATGCAATATAATGTATGAAGTAACATAGTGCCTATAAACAGATTCCACCCCAAAATAGTGAACAAGCTCATACCCAGAAAGGTTTAATTATCATAGAGGTAATCTCATCAGTATTGTAGCCACATGGGCTTAACACCATGAAGGAAATTACAATAAGCATAGTGGGGGGACTTCAAGAAACCACACAGATCAAATAGGTAAAAGACCGTTAATATAGGACATCCCCCAACTATTTGGCTAGCTAAGAACAGTAATAACCTGGAATCAGAAAGTGATAACTTCTAATGTTATCCACACATTCCCTTCACTTCATTTACATGATGTGTGAGGAAGCTGGTTTGAAGGAAAAGTATAAAGTGTCACTGTTAATACTGTTCTGAGTTCATTCTGACTCCCCTGAACCCAAAGTGCATCATGTGCTTTGTAACTGCTTACGCTATAATACACTTCTTCATTGAGATCTTGTTTGCCCTCATCATTTCTTCTTACAGTAAGTTGCTTTGGATAAAAGCGTCTGCAAAATGCAATGCATAAATGTAAATGTGTGAGTCTAAAACAGTATAGTAATGCAATTTGAAATAAATATATACTAAAGATGAAAAAGACACACTCAATGATTCACAAATCATTTATTTGTCACAAATTACATACAAAGGGTTTGCAGTTATGTGTTTATAGCACTGGAAGCATTAAGAAACATACATTTAGTCGTTTTTTATGAATCAAAGAGAAGCAAAATAGTATATAATTGTGTTACTTTTACTAAAGCATCTGTTTGTGCGTGCACATGCGCATGTGGATACTCTCATTATACATCACACTCCTGTGTGTTGAGGATTTTGGAGACTGGATTCTGAGAGCTCTGTGTGGCGTCACAGCTGATGGTTTTTGCTGAGCTCCATTCACTGTTAGTGAGACTCAGACTGCTGCTCCAGCTGTACAGTCCATCCTTCTGCAGGACACCTGGACTCAGATTCACACCAGAGCTCCTGCTGGTACCATCCACCTTCCAGCTCAACTTCCAGTCAGAGGGGAATCCCTTACTGGCCACACACATGACTGTAGCTTTACCCTGATTCAACTCATCTCTGGAGGGTGACAGGACCGTTACAGTCGGCTGAGCGTTAGCTAGAAAGAGAGACAGAGAGAGATGGAAACTGTGAAGTTTCTTTCACACATTTGGTGTTTTCACTTCCCTTTAATAGATTCTTAGTTCATCAAGCACATCTGAGTGCAGCGGCCCATTAAAATAGAAGTGTTATTTTTAAAACACATGTTAAACGTTTTCAGTACATCAAACATTTTAAATATCAAAATTAAAGCATTAAACATTTTTTTTCAATATTTCTGTTTATACATATCTTTTGCATTTATAAGAGACATTCAGATTTTAAAACAGTCATTTAGAACTGCAGAAGAATAAAGTACAAACTACTCACAATTAAAATACCAACAATCACTTACAATACTGTTAATACTAACAATTACAATACTATCAACAAATGAGTATACAATTTACTCTAGCTCAATGGAAAGAGCATGTCACTAATAACATCAATGTCATGGGTTCAATCCCAGGGATATGCACAAACCTTGTTAGAGTATAATACAACATCAGTCGCTAAATGCGTAAATGTAAAATAGCTGAATTTATTAAGTTAATCCTTGCACCAAAATTACATAAAATTACAATATGGATAAGATTTTATTAAATAATTATTTATTATATGTGCTTTTAAATTCCCCCTTATAACAATACATTGTTTATAACTATTTCGATTTTAAAGTCATCTGTTCGACCTTAATTATATTTTGTGTGTGAAATTTATTACAAAATGAAGAAGCATATTAAATCAAACCAACTATAAACTTGATAAGTTAAAAAAGAGTGAGAAGGTGAGATCAAACCAGTACAAATACGTTCTTTAAAAACACATATTTTACTTTTAATATAAGAATTGAGTTCTCATTTATCATTAGAGTCTTTTTTATCATGTTGTTTTAATGTCTTGTGTTAAAAATAAAGAGAAATTTACTTACTTCCAACTGAGAGTCTTGTGCCTCCACCAAAAGTGTACCACAGTGAAACAAACCCATTCAGCGGCTGTACAAAAACCTCCTGCACATTAATACACCGCTTGTATACTATGACTACACCATTTGCTTTTTGTCACTCTCACAGCTTATATTTGATATGCATACTAGTGAACAGATGTTTAAAAATACAAGTCAAGAGAATTACCATTACATTCAATGTTGACAGATTTTTGTCTAAATTTCCAGTAAAATGTGGGAGTGTTGTATTTTAGGCATTTTTTTCTCTATTGTTCTATTAATTTCACCTTCAGGGATGTATGTATTTAAAAATATGTTAGTATTCATTAAAATAAATTTTGTATAAAGTTATTTTACAATTTATTGTGAGAAATACATGTAAAAACTGTCTCGAATAACAGCACATTAGCTAAAAATAAAATAATACATTTAAATAAAACTATGTTATTAAATGATCTTGTTGTAATGCAGTTTCTGGTGAAATCTAACCTGCATGTTTTATCAATCTCTTCAAATAGAATATTCTGTACCTACATAGCTGCATAATCTCAAATGATCCTTTCAGATATACATTATTTCCAAATAATGATGCAGAACATATTTCTTTTGCTAAACTTGACATAATTTATAATACAATTATAATTTCCCATAGTTTTGCCTCAAACATTTATTCATTGATCTGTTTTACTGAGCTATTTGCTTTCAAACAACAGACGCCTTGCATTGGCTGTTCATGCATCACTGCTGTTCATGAGAGTGTTCATAGACCTCTGAGTTTCCAGACACTTTAAAACTACTGCAACAAACCTCAACCTAGAACTATGATGTATATCATCATTTGGACACTCTTCTGCATTCAAGGTAAATCATTGTATTTTATGTGATGGATTGAATTTTGCGTTTAATAAATGTTAGCAAAAATGTTAATCTTATTTAAGTAGAGAATATATCTGGAACCGGACTTGATGTTTTTTAGTTTTCTCTTCACAGGTTCTGTGGGTCAAGTTGTGACTCAGTCTGGAAATCAGACAGTGGGGTCTGATCAAACTGTTACTATTGAATGTAAACACACACCAAGAGTTAATTGCCTGAACTCGGTTAATGGAAAACACTGCATGTCCTGGTACCATCAGATTCCAGGAAAGGTTCCTAAACTCCTGATCTATCTCACATCAACGAGAGCTTCTGGAGTTTCCTCTAGATTCAGTGGCAGTGAGAGTGGAAACCACGTTGATTTTACTCTGACCATCAGTGAAGTTCAGCCTGAAGATTCAGGAGATTATTACTGCCAGAGTAAACACAGCAGAGGCACTGAGGGCTATGACTGGAAGTTCACACAGTGTAAAAGTGTCGTACAAAAACATCCATTAAACATTAATGCTGCTGGCTGGGAGATCTTTATGGAAGTGTATAGAGGGAAAAGAAACAGCCACTGTACTGTAGACATACTGTACATACACAGGATAAATTAAATAATGTATTTCCTAATATCTAGTTAATCCATGTAATATTCAACACAAATATGTAGGGTATTAAGTCTTAATTTGGTACCACCACAGGCATTCATTCCCACAAAGTTTTTTTTCATTTTCAAAGAATTCATTACTGTATAAATTCTCCTGACAGAGAGCTTAGAAGACTGGAAAAGAGGAATAAAGTTCACTGCCCCCTAGTGGTTTTATCACAAGTTTTGAAACTTTTGTTCTGAATTGAAACTTCTGCTAGTTTAGGTTTTTTCGACTCAAGTGATGCTTTGCATAGTCAGTTCATGCTTCAGTGGTCTGAAAGTGTTTATAGACCTGAGAACAGTTTTAACACAACACCTGCTCACTAAAACACGACCTGAAGCAAATATGATTCTCTTCATATGGACACTTTGCTTCATCCAAGGTAACAATTTTTACCACTCATTTTTAAGGTCCCCCTAAACTCCTGATATATTACACAACAATGACGCCCTCAGATTCCACATCCAGAATGAGTGGTGGAGGAAGTTTTCACTCTTGAAGATGCAGTTTAAATTACCATGAGATCAATAACAAAGCTGTGTTCACACAGTGAAAAACTACTGTGCAAAAACCTCCCCTGGGCAGATAAATGGAATCTGATGAACCGAGACACCAGGTGCTGGAAGGAGAACACAAATAGAGTGAACACAAGTGTGTATGAGAGATATACAAACATAAAACACTAAATCTGGCCTCAGCAAATCTATCATTTATCATTTTACCATGTTCTGCTCTATAAACGTTAAATTACATATTTTTTTGGCAACTATACTCACCGTCCTTAACACACTTTTAGAAACATTAATCCTCTTTCAGCCCCTTTCCCTTCTCATGTAGATAATCTTAAAGCAGATTTGAGTGCCTATTTACTGTAACCAACATTTATGCATTAACATCATTCTCAGAACAATTAAAGAGCTGTTAATGAGAAATAGTTTAGCACACATTTGGGAGAGAGAACCATGTCTCAAAACATGTATTTTCTATTGTCAATGTTATGGTACATCTGCATAATAAATGATAAATTGTTAGAATTTTTTCACAAAATATGCTGATACTCATTTAGTTTAGCAATGATTGTGATATGTACAATCTCATTATGTAAATGAATATGTTTTGTAGTTTGGCGAAGATTTGCATAATAACCACTCTAAAAACTTCCCTAGTGATCTGTGTGTGTTCAGCTGTGCCATAACCAACAGAAAACCATGTCTCTTATTCTGATATTGGGAACACTGGGTCTGCTTGCTCAAGGTTATTATTTATTTATTATGTATTTAAAGTAATTTCTGTAATGGAATTGGCTTTTGTTTTTTTGGAACTTTTTTTTTAAGAAAGTAGATGCAAAGTTCTCTCCTGATATTAATGTTCAAATGTTCTCTTACAGGGTCCTATCAGGAGGTCCAGTCTCCTGAATTTCTGTCTGTTAAAGAATCAGAACCTGTCTCTATTAGCTGTACTGGGACCAGTGGAGTTGGTAGTGACATGAGCTGGTATCTACAGAAAACTGGAGAAGCTCCTAAACTCCTGATCCATGATGCAAACCAATTAGTATCTGGAATCTCAGATCGGTTCAGTGGAAGTCAATCTGGACTCCTTTTCACACTGACCATACGTGAAGCCAAACCTGAAGATGCAGGAGATTATTACTGTATGGGGTATTATGGTAGAGACAGGTGCACACAGTGAAATTCTGTCATAAAAAACTTCCCTCAGAAAGCAAAGAGAGAAGCTCACCACCATATCAGTATGTTGAGACAGATAACCTGTTTTTCTTGTGATACTATCCACTTGATATTTTGTTTTAAAATTATATCAAAACATATTGTAGATGTTAGCTATCACTCTTTTAGTAATAAAAAAACGTAAAGTAATTTCTTCACCTCTATGAATATATAATATGCAGTGGAGAAGACATATATATATTATCATATATTATAATAATTATATAATATTATACTGTATTATTATATTTGCTATATACTAGCAATACAAACAAGGACGTGTTATGATTTTCATGGTCCCATAAAGCAAAAAGGTTTGGATGTTTAAACACTGAAATCACGGAGATCTTTTGTGAGGTCTTGTTTAACCCAGACAGAATACTGTTATGAATCTCACAAGGGGAACCCAATTGCAGGCAGAGACAGGCAGGACGAGATGATGGTACGGGGTTAACAGGGATATTTATTGAACATGTAAACACTAACAAAACAGGTAAAACAAAAACCCACGAGGGGGAAAACAGGAATGGATAATATATAAACTTTTACAACAAACAAGGACACTGACTAACTAGACTATTACTAACAAAGGCTTAAAACAAACACTTGAGACAAACACTAAACTGACACTTACTATACACGGGGAACAGGAACAGGGACAAGGTAACAAGATACAAGGACAGCTTCAAAAACATCTACAAGGTAAGGTACAACTTTTATCAAACACACGAGTTAACACTTACAATGAACGCGCACAAGACAATGAAACATGAGGACTCTTTATAGGGAGGGTCATTAACACAAACTAGGAAACAGGAGGGTAGGAACGATGACGCGACTCGGGGAGAGTATGGAAGGCCACAAGTGTCAAAAACATCTCTCCCCACATGAAACAGAGGATCCTGTATGATTCCACCTCTAGAACAAGAAATACCTGACAAGGTGAGGTGGAATCATGACAGAATACATCTTAAAATATTATATCTTAAAATCTGACAGTAACTACAATTTAGGGGGAATGTGCTTCTCGTAACCATGTTATAATTATAACATGAATCAGGTTTTTAAAACAATCTTTAAAGTTCCTTCAGTTCCTCCATCCTTCTGCAGGACACCTGGACTCAGATTCACACCAGAGCGCCTGCTGTTACCATCCACCTTCCAACTCAACTTCCAGTCAGAGGGGAATCCCTTACTGGCCACACACATGACTGTAGCTTTACCCTGATTCAACTCATCTCTGGAGGGTGACAGGACCGTTACAGTCGGCTGAGCATTAGCTAGAGAAAGAGAGACAGAGAGAGATGGAAACTGTGAAGTTTCTTTCACACATTCTGTGTTTTCACTTCCGTTAAACATCAATCAGATCTGAGTGCAGCGGCCCATTAAAACAGAATTTTTATATTATTTAAAACATGTTTTGACATGTTTAGTTTATGAAATATTGAAAACATTGAAATTAAAACATTTAATTATTTTTCAGTATTTATGTTTATACATATTATTTTTATATTTATAAAAGTACATGCATTTACATTTAGCAGACGCTTTTATCTAAAGCAACTTACTTTGCATTTATTACAGGGACAATCCCCCTGGAGCATCATGGAGCAAAGTGTCTTGCTCAAGGACACATTGGCGGTGGCTGCTGGGATCGAACCAGCAACCTTTTGATTACCAGTTCAGTGGTTTAACCCACTAGACCACCATCTCACATTCAGATTTTAGATTACAAAAGATTAAAATCTACAAAAAAGTAAAGTACAAATTACGAACAATTAAAAATCCTGAGTTTATCAAGTAAAACTTGCATCAAAAGGTATACAATCAAAATGTAAGTACTATTGTTTTAAACGCAAATTCATTGTTTTTGTGTTTTTAAATTCGCACTTATAACTATAAATTCTGAAAGTTGTGAAATCCAACCTGCATGTTTTATGAATCTCTTCAATAAGATTATTCAGTAGCGCACTGCTGCATAATCTCAAATGAGTCAAATATTACATTTTGTCCAAAAATTGCTGCAGAACATCTATTTTTTGCTAAACTTAACAATATTTGATATACAAGAATTATTTCCCATAGTTTTTGTCTCAAGCATTTATTCATTAATCTGTTTTACTGAGATCTATGCTTTCAAACAACAGACACTCTGCATTGGCTGTTTATGCATCACTGCTCTGAGAGTGTTTATCAGACACCCTAAAATTAAAGAAAAAAATTGACAAGAAACCTCAACCTACAACTTTTAGTCTCAACATTTGGACACTGTTCTGCATTCAAGGCAAAGAATTTAACTTAATGTTATGGATTGAATTGTGCGTTATAACACATTTTATAAATGCTAACAAAAATGTTATTTATTTAGAGAATATATCTGGAACTGGACTTGCTGTTATTTAGTTTTCTCTTCGCCGGTTCTGTGGGTCAAGTTGTGACTCAGTATGGAAAATCAGACAGAGGGCCTGATCAAACTGTTACTATTGAATAACTCAATGGCAGTGAGAGTGGAAACCACATATATTTTACTCTGACCATCATTGAGGTTCTGCCTGAAGATTCTGGAGATTATTACTGTCAGAGTAAACACAGCAGAGGAACTAAGGGCTATGACTGGGTGTTCAATGTAAAAGTGTCGTACAAAAACATCCATTAAACTTTAATGCTGCTGGCTTGGAGATATTTCATAAAGTGTATAGAGGGAAAAGAAACAGCCACTGTACTCTAGACATAATATACATATACAGGATAAATTAAATTATGTATTTGCTAATATTTAGTTACATAATATATGTCATATTCATTGCATTTCATTACATTTAGGCATTTGGCAGACGCTTTGGAAAGCGACTTAAATTGCTTTATCCTATACATTTTACATATGTATTTGCAATCCCCTGGGATCGATCTTACAACCTCACTGAGCTACAGGAACGCTTAATATTCATCAAAAGACACATGAACAAATATGTAGGGTATTGAGTCAAAATTATAATGTCTATAGCATTTGGTTCCTCTACCTCAAAGTCCACCACAGGCATTAATTCCCACAAAGTTTTGTTTTCAATTTTAAAGATTCATTACTGTATAAATTCTCTTGACAGTGAGCCACGGAGACAGGAAACACAGTAAAAAAGTTCACTGCCCCCTAGTGGTTTTATAACAAGTTTTGAAACGTTTGTTCTCAATTGAAAATTCTGCTAATGAAGGGTTTTTCCACTCAAATGATGCTTTGCATAGACAGTTCATGCTTCATTGCTCTGAAAGTGTTTATAGACTGTGAACAGTTTTAACATAACACCTGCTCACTAAAACACAACCTGAAAGCAAATATGATTCTCTTCATATGGGCACTTTTCTTCATCCAGGGTAACTATTTTTACTTACACTCATTTTTTGTGTTATATCAGATATAATAATGAATTTGGAATGCTTCACAATATTCTAATTAAGGAGTTTCTCATTTCAACAGGTGTTTTGGGACAGGTTGTTGTGAATCAGCCTGAAGTAAAATCTGCTCAGATTGGTCAGAGCGTCTCTATTGACTGTAAGGTCAACACTGTAGTTTATAGAAATCCAACAGGTTCAACATCTAAAGATTACTACATCTCCTGGTATCTTCAGAGAGCAGACGGTCCCCCTAAACTCCTGATATATTACACAACAATGAAGCCCTCAGATTCTCCATCCAGAATGAGTGGTGGAGGCAGTTTTCACTCTGGAGGAAATGGTCTTGATTTCACTCTCACCAACAGTAATGTTCATCTTGAAGATGCAGGAGTATATTACTGTTTAAGTTACCATGTGATCAATAACAAACCTGTGTTCACACAGTGAAAAAGTGTAATACAAAAACCTCCCCTGGGCAGATTAATGAGAATCTGATGAACCGAGACACCAGGTGCTGGAAGGAGAACACAAGTAGAGTGAACACAAGAGTGTATGAGAGATATACAAACATAAAACACTTAATCTGGCCTCAGTAAATGTATCATTTATCATTTAACCATGTTCTGCTCTATAAACATTACATTACATCTTTGTCGGTATCATAACTAAACTCTCAGTCGACTTTAATAAACATTCATCCCCTTTCCCTTCTCTTGTAGATAATCTTAAAGCAGATTTGAGTGCCTATTTACTGTAACCAACATTTATGCATTAACATCATTCTCAGAACAATTAAAGAGCTGTTAATGAGAAATAGTTTAGCACACATTTGGGAGAGAGAACCATGTCTCAAAACATATATTTTCAATTGTGAATTAAATTTACATAATAAGTTATATTGTGTTAGAATTTTACAAAATATGCTGATACTCATTTAGTTTAGCATTGATTGTGATATGTACAATTTCAGTATGTAAATTAATATGTTTTGTAGTTTGGGAAGATTTGCATACTAACCACTCTAAAAACATCATAGTTTTTACTGGAGTGATCTATGTGTATTCAGCTGTGACAGAATCACTAGAAAATAATGTCTCTTATACTGATACTTGGAACACTGGGTCTGCTTGCTCAAGGTTATTATATATTTGTTTTATTGTCTTTTAATTTTAAGTAATTTCTGTATTATTGAATGAAAATGGCAATTTTTTACAAAAACTTCTCTGATTATACTCATGTTCCAATCCTCTCTCAGTTTCTCATCAGGAGGTCCAGTCTCCTGAATTTCTGTCTGTTAAAGAATCAGAATCTGTCTCTATTAGCTGTACTGGGACCAGTGGAGTTGATGATGACATGAGCTGGTATCTACAGAAACCTGGAGAAGCTCCTAAACTCCTGATCTACAAAGCAAGTCGACGTGCATCTGGAATCTCAGATCAGTTCGGTGGAAGTCGATCTGTACTTGTTTTCACACTGACCATACGTGAAGCCAAACCTGTGGATGCAGGAGATTATTACTGTATGGGGGCTTATAGTGGCAGGTGCACACAGTGAAATTTTGTCATACAAAAACTTCCCTTTGTCAGAAGGCAAAGAGAGAAGCTCACCATGATATCATTCTGTTGAGACAGATAACCTGTTTGTCTTGTGGATACTATCCACTTGACATTTTGTTACAAAATGATTGTAACAAAATATTGTAGATATTAGCCATCATTCTTGTACTCATTTTAAGAAAACTTAAGAGTAATTTTTTCACCTCTTTGATTATATTAACACCCCTTAACTGTTGGTCCATATTTTGAGCAACACAAAAAAATGCACTATGCAAACTTAAACAGCTGTAACTATTGAATGCTTTGGAGTAGAGACATATGGCTGGTCTCTTTTGAAAAAAGACACTTGGAGGATTATTGTAGAAGTTAAAAAATAAAACTATAATTATGTGTCTAAAAGCTATTGGATTTTAAATGTATTGTTATGAAAATGTCCTGTAACATTAATTCTATTTTATGAAATATTAATATATAAAAAAAAGTATTTGGCCAAAAAATTATAAAAAGTAAAAGACATAGGTCTAAACAAGTAGTCTTCAAATTTTCAGCTTGATATCTGCAGTAATCTGGTTTCTGTAAGTATTTTAGGTGAAACATGACAAATGGCCACTAGGAGACACCCTATCTATAGGATGATTTCCAAAGGTCACTTGACTAGGTTGCTTGAAATGACATCTGACACCACAGACCAAACACAAACACATACACATTTTTTTTTTACTTTTTCCAAACTTTATATTATATAAAAAATATATAATATTTAAAAATATTTTCACTTTTTGATGCAAATTTTAATTGAAATGTGAATGAAACCAAAATATAAAAATACAGTTTTTATTTGCCCTTTTTTCATAAACAAATAAATGACTCCTTCTTCATAATTTAATTTGTCGAACACTGCTTATATCTGTAATCTAGACTCTTAGACCTTTCAGACGGTATATAGTTTGTCATGATTTGATTATAATGAACGTGGACAATATTGAAGTAAACACAGACGTCCCGTATTCGGGACAGCGACAGCAAGAGAGTTAAATGCGGTGTGGGGGACATATATATTATTATATTGTATAATAATGATATATTATAAAATATTGTTATTATATATATAAGCTAAACACAAGGACATGTTGTTATGGTTTTCATGGTCCCTTATTTATATTGCAGCAAAACTTTTGTTTGGATGAGATCTCTTGCGAGATCTTGGAGACCTGTCATGTTAAACCCACACAGAATACAAACACAGTAAAAAATAAACACTACCTGAAGTCAAAATACTTTTATTTTTGGAAACACAAAAGGACTCCTGAAAAAGCCTGCTGTCATATTCACTACAAACATTTAAAAAGCAAGAGGGCTGCTGCAAACTAATTTTAAATTTTCGGTTTGTGTGTCAGCTCTCATTGTATATCACACTCCTGAGTGTTGAGGATTTTGGAGACTGGATTCTGAGAGCTCTGTGTGGCGTCACAGCTGATGGTTTTTGCTGAGCTCCATTCACTGTTAGTGAGACTCAGACTGCTGCTCCAGCTGTACAGTCCATCCTTCTGCAGGACACCTGGACTCAGATTCACACCAGAGCTCCTGCCGTTACCATCCACCTTCCAGCTCAACTTCCAGTCAGAGGGGAATCCCTTACTGGCCACACACATGACTGTAGCTTTACCCTGATTCAACTCATCTCTGGAGGGTGACAGGACCGTTAGAGCCGGCTGAGCGTTAGCTAGAGAAAGAGAGACAGCGAGAGATCGAAACTGTGAAGTTTCTTTCACACATTCTGTGTTTTCACTTCCCTTTGATAGATTCTTAGTTCATCAAGCACATCTGAGTGTAGCGGCCCATTAAAACAGAATTAATTTTTTGATCACACATTGAGACAGGTTCAGTATATCAAATATTTTAGAATATTAAAATGTAAAAACTGTTGTTGTCTGTTTCATTCATTTAATACAAAATAAATACAAAATGTGCTATAATAACACAAAATGTGTTAAAAAGCACAACACAATAATTAATACATCCCTTTTATACTAGTAGAGTTTACTAATTATTAAAATTGCTCAAAAAGTTTTTGCACCAAGCGCATAGAATTGCATAAGATTGCTTAAATACATTTTTCTTTACTTTTCTTTTTTAAGGGACACTGATCAATTTAGATTTTCCCCCATATATAGATTTTGAAATTGTTGTCTGCTTTCCCTCAATTATATATCTTTCCAGTAACATTTCTGTCTCATGTGAAATTCATTTAAACATTATCAAGCATATTAAATCACATTACAACCATAAACCAAATAAATTCGGAAGATAAATGAGAATGAAAGAGAGAGATACTTTGGTCAAACAAAGAATGTAATCTTCATAAACTTTTTTTCTCTGAATATAAGTAATATTTATACTTTTATCCAAACTAGTGTCCCTTTCGTATCGTATGTTTTTTTAATGTCTAATTTTGAAAATACAGTATAATGAAATGTACTTACTTCCAACTGAGAGTCTTGTGCCTCCACCAAAAGTCCACCACAGTGATACAAACCCATTAAGGGGCTGTACAAAAACCTCCTGCACACTGAACAACAGCATTAACACTAAACACCAAATATGATCAATAAATACAATAACATTATCGTGATGTTCTTTGGCTGTTAAATTGAAAATATTCATGATACAAAGGAAATATGTAACTTTTATTCAACTTAATTTAATTTAATTGAGTTGATTTCCCAAATGTAGGCTTGACCCTAAAAAATAAACACATTTGATTCTAAAATAATTACAGTATTGTTGACAAGTTGTATAACAGCACATTAATAGTCCGTAAATTATATATTTTAAACTATTCTATGCATTTAGACTTCTTTAATTAAATATTTTAAAATGAAGCTCTAACAGTATGTAGCCTAATAAAAAAACAGTATTTGGATCTGAAAATCTGAATTAAAAGTTCAGATTCATATTTGTAAAATAATTATTCAGTATTTATTTAACCTCTATGGACTTACTTCTATTAGTCAGTTCCTTCGATGAAAGTCAAAGTGATTCCTTCTCATTTTTCACTGAACAAACATCACTTTAAAAGCACCAGTCTGCAACCGAATCCTGCGAAAATGCATGTTTTACTGTTGAATCATTTTTAAAATTACAATATAAACGAAATGTACTTTTGGCTACAGTCTGATGAATGAAGGTTTTGCATATTTCCTGATTTTGATACATATATGCCACTGAAGATTAGTTTGATTCAGTCCTGTCAGAGTCACACAAAACAATAATGTCTGCTTTACTCATTCTGGGAACACTGGCTCTACACTCAAAAAAACTATTCATTGGTTGAACTCAATTTAATTGAGGGCAGGATTTCCATCCAATAAATACGTGTTGGTCAAACTCATAAAAAACAGACTCGTTCAATAAAATTGAATTGAGTTGGTCCAACTCAATTTTAATAAATACAGCTTCGATAAAACTTACAGACTTATACAATGAAATGTTATTGGGTTGAACCAACTTGATTCGGTCAAATAGAGTTCAAATTAAATTTATGTTTAAGATTGATCTTTATGCTTGCCAAATTAAAATAGAACACTAGAAATGTAAAATTGTGTGAAAATCTTTTTTTATTATTCCACTTTAGAGACAATTATTTAAACCAACTTTAGCTTAAACTTTCTTTAACAGCATAAAAGTACATATTTTAAGAAATGTTTAAATGCATGTCTGGCAATTTGTAAAACGGGTAAATATTAAACTGTACAATCTTTTACAAAAGTAGCTGTGAAAGTACACATTGTAACAATTTTCAATGGCATGTCAGTTAATAGGTACATTGAACAATTCATAAAACAGGTGTACAAGTTAAACTGTAAAATGTATTTAAGTTCAAATATGTAAGTACAAATTTAAACAATTTTTAAAATGCATGTCTGAAAAACTATTCATAGTTTTTCAAAAGATAACAGTTAAACTGTACACTTATTTAACAAAATAAGCTACATTATGTTACAGTCAAAGAACACATTTTAAAACATTTAAAACACCGTTCAGCATGATGAATGCCAAAATCACACAGTCTAGGTTACTCAAAATCTTGATGCCCTCGATCACAATTCCTACATCATCTGGTTTTGTAGTATCCTCGGATTGTGTAAATCCCCATCCCCAATCCCCAGTGCTTGCAATTCCCTTTTCTGCATCCTCAATGGCTGAGGCCTAGACAAAACAAAGTACATGACATGACAAAGTTAATTTTGATACAACAGGTAACTCAAGTTTACATTAGGGCATCACTTATTTGCTTAAAATATATTATGGTTTTCTTTCGTATAAACATAGCATCTTGTTTCAACGTTATGCAACACCACTTCATAAACTATAAGTGTAAAGAGAATTTTACATGACATGACGACAAACACAGATGCAACATTTCCTTTGACAGCAGCATGTTCTATACATCATTACATGATTATGTCACTTCGACATCACCTTAAAATACGAATGTAATTTTGGCCATATTACAATTGAGGTGTTTATATGAAGCATTTTTATTCGAATTATATATACAAACAGTCGAAAGCAGTGACATGTTTTGTACTCTATTGTTAACGTGTCCGCCACTGTAAGGTGAACTAAATGTGGTAACTTAAGTTACTTCTCCATGCCGCTCGCGGTACAGAGTATGCCCTGAGAAAGAGATCCATGCGGCGGGAAAGCGAGACCTCGGGCTCTCGGGGCAGTACTGTCGACAATTTCCCACAAAATGAAAGCTGATGTTTATCCAAAAAACACGCTAGATTTGTTGCTATGCGCTGCTTCCGATCAAATTTTGCTAAAGGGGTCGAAAAAGTAGCTAAATCTTGTGAAAGAGACTTGCCAACACTGGCGGTACAAAATATTTTGTGGAAAACACGGTGTCATCGAAAAGCTGCAGGAGGATTTGAGCGGAAACGCTGTATTTAATAACATCGAACTTTATAATATAGTTGGTCATGTGTATGGACGAAAAGCGCCAAGCCGCAGCATTCACACATAACGTTAACCTAAAGCTGACGTAACTTACAGCACACTGACATAACTTTACACATGCTGAATAACAATTCATGAAGCAATAAAATAATTTCCCACAAAAAGATAAGTATGTATTGCAGCCTGAGCCGTGTATAAAGTCAGTTTGTGAAATAAAGACGTTTTAAAATTTAGGAGGTTACAAAGGGGCGGGAATGCCACAATGTGAAGCAAGCATCGGCTCCGAAACTGAGGAGACCAATTCACCTAACTTGATCTTTCAACGCTGTTGCATATTTAACTCAAAATTACGACATAGACAGTGTTTAATAGTAAAAAAATCGAATACTTACCAATTACGAATTCTACAGCAAGAGAATCCGTTGTAACTCCTCTTTGCAGCAGAGACCACAGTGAAAAATGGCGGCCACACACTGACACTTCAAGTTCGTTCATTGAGTTTATCTTGCTCATGCGCAAACAGAGCCTCCAAAACCAAATTAATTTGAGTTGGTCAAACTAAAATAAATCTCATAGTTGACACTATTTATACATTTTATGTCAGAATAAATCAATATTAACATGTATTGCTATTAATTACATTTTTTTAATAAAGTCAACTCAATTTTAATGTTTCTTCTGAAAGACGTTCTTGAATCGTTTTTTTGAGTGTACTTACTCAAGGTTTAAAATATTGTTTTCTTTATTATGAAATTGTGTGCTATTTATTTTTGTATAGCTTTGGACTTTGTTTTTTACAAATGTTTCTTAATGGACGAGAGACTTTTCATTATCATTTAAATGTAACACTTGTCTTGTTTTTAACCCTCTCTCAGTGTCTCATCAGGAGGACCAGTCTCCTAAGTCTCTGTCTGTTAAAGCAGGTGGATCAGCTTCTATTAACTGCATTACATCTTCTGGAATTGGTTATAACTTGAGCTGGTATCAGCTGAAAGCTGGAAAAACTCCTAAACTCTTGATCTATACATCGAGTTATCTTGCATCTGGAGTTCCAAGTCGGTTCAGTGGAACTAATTCTGGTTACACATTTACACTGAACATAGAAGGAGTTCAGCCTGAGGATGACGGAGAGTATTACTGTATGGGGGCTTATAATGGTCTAGTATTCACACAGTGAAAATGCCTCACACATAAACTCACCTTCTAATCCGAATGCATCGATCACACGCACAAACTCACACACACAATTTATAAACTGTTTTGAAAAAATGTATTATATATTATATAAATAATACAAATATTATTTCTGCTACGTTTGCTGTTCTTAATTACTTTAAGTTTAAAAGATTAAAGTTTAAATTTTCAACTGTCTGAAAGTAAAGCGGTAACACCCGTAATGTTTTACTGCCCCCTATTGGATATAAAAATGACAACATCCTCATATCAGATCACTTGTTTACAACGAAACTTGTGCAGTTTTGTTTTAAGGAACTGTAACTAAAGCAGTGAAAAGGGCAACGTTATGATATTTTGCATAAGATGCCCTGGTATAGATACAGGCCGCTCGGTGAGTTTAATTGCCAATTTTTCAGTATGAAAATCGTTTTTTATCTCGTAAATATTTGTAACGTGGGTCTGGTGAAAAACATGGCGTTATAATCTTACACAGATGGACACTTACAGCATTTAAAATTAAGGATAACGTTCTTAATTCTCACACTTAACCTTTGCAAAAATATACATTAATTGATATACGTAATGCTACACTCTTACAGTTTTTTTCAATTGCTAACAAGCGTTTAACAATAATTTAAGTACTATTTTTAACTCTTAACACAGTAACACACCAACATTACACAATTAGCGAAATAGTAAATTTGCTTGCCAAAATCACATTTTGTTAAATAAATAGTTAGTCTACATTTCAAAATGCTGAATGCCTTTTTCAACTTATTTTAACTCTATATAAACACAGCTTACCCGATTCGAAATCGAGTCATTCAGTCAAAACATTGGCTCTAGTTTTTGCCCATTGCTTACACACTTTTTCAGAATTTGGCACATTATTTAAAAACTCTACAGACAAGCCAATCAGACATAGCACTTGGAGATTAACAACTCACATCTATGCCAAAATTAAACACCTCAATCAAAACTTAACACTCCTTTCTAAAAATGAAATTCATGAATCACAGAATAATGTAAAAGTAGGTACAGTCTGGAGTAGAAACTTGAAGATTCCTGTTCGGAATGTCTTTATTATCGATGCAACTGTGTAGTGACTGAGGTTAGGGTGGACTCTTTGCCCAGCCTCCCTCATGGACAGGCCATGATTTACCATGGTCCACCAGAGTCGCCCTGACAAGTGATTTTTGAACAAAGTGTCTTATGTAAAAAAACTTTGTAGTGTCTCGCAATAAGTGTGTTACAGAATTGCAAACAAAGTGCACAGTTGACAATGTGTTTAAGCGGTTACACTGTGTTTAAGGTATGCTACAAGAAGTTTAGGTATTGAGGACTTGGTCTGAGCATTCGATTTGGTGTAGCAATGGGCAAAAACTGTAAATTTCTGTCAGACAACAAACAAAAAAAAAAACTTTTGCCATTTGGTTGCGTAACAAAAGTTATAATATAACAAAATGAACAGAAACACGTACAGTCCAGTCTATACTTTCTATTTCTTTCAATCTTCTACAGAAATGCACAGAGGAGCTCATGAAAGAAGAGCTTTAGGTTTTGAATAACTGTGTGTACATGATATATAAAAAATTATAACATTATGGTAAAGGTGTTTGCAACTGAAGACAAATGTTTGCTTTAAAAATGTTTTTGATATTTGAAATATAGTGTTTAATTTTCCAAGAGATGTGCGGTATTTTGCATTTTGTGTGTGCAATTCTTGGATTTTTGTGTAAAGTTTTAAAAAAAAGAGGCAACATTTTGAAAATGTGTTTAAGCAGTTGAAAAAAAAACTGTATACTGGGACACGAGTCACGGCGGAGTATCGCTCCATGACCACCAGGCCCTCACTAGCACGGAGCAGATCAAGACCAGACCATCCAAGAACACCGGACCTGTGTGCCGTCCATGTAATAAAAAACAGTTGCAGTCCACTCCCACATGCTAATGATAGCCCACAGCGCAAATGAAAAGACAAACAACAAATAAAAAGGGTCAGTTTTCATTTGTTTAAATGATCATTTGTTGAATCACAATTTAGCAAAAGTAAAATGAAAGAAAGGATGATAATCCATTGACAAAGTAACCCCAAAAACTGACATTTCGTTTAAATGTTTGCATTTGCATCATATGGTCTGAAAATTGAACTGGGAGGGCGTTACACGGACTAGTTAGAGTTAGCAGTTTGTTAGTTGAACAGTGTTAGATGAGTCATATTCCAGTAAAAGACTCAAGAAGAACATTTACATTGTGAAAACACATTTGCATTGAAACGTCATGCTTCAGTGCACTGGATGTGGTTATAGACCTGCTGTGTGTTAGATTTCATCACTGATTCTCTGGATCTTTCGATTTACAAAAATTGTGGGTCTTGAAACAAAACATGACTTTAATACCCATTATTGTTTGGATTCTTACAACCTGCACCTGGGGTAAGACAATGTATACATTACACATTTGATAAACATTATCTTACTAGTATATAAACTTTTATTTTGTACTTGTTTTTCTGTGTTTGAGACAACTGTGTCTAACAGTATATGATTCTATGTTTTCACTTCTGTCTTTCAGTTGCCGTGGGACAGATTTTGACTCAGTCTGAAGCTCAAACAGTAGATTCTGGTCAAACTGTCAGTATTCATTGTAAACATACACCAGCATTAAACTGTTTTAAGCCAAACACAACTGATTATTGCATGGCTTGGTATAATCAGATTCCTGGAGAAACTCCTAAACTGCTGATCTATTACACATCAAAGAGAGCTTCAGGAGTTTCCTCTAGATTTAGTGGGAGTGAGGATGGAAAACATATTGATTTTACTTTGACCATCAGTAAAGTTCAGCCTGAAGATTCAGGAGTTTATTACTGTCAGAGTCAACACACTAGAACAGGAGACGCTAAGAACCCTGACTGGGTGTTCACACAGTATTAAAGCATCATACAAAAACCTCCATCAGACCTGCAGATGCATCCTTCTGTATTTACATATTTTATATTTTATTTAAACATTTCAACATTTTTGATTTGAAACTTGCATTTGAAAATTAGGGCTTTTAGTTTTTTTCTATTTTTGTTCCCAATAATTTATAAATTCAAATCTAATTAGACATTTATTTATTTTCATGTGACGTTTAATACAAAAATTAACAAGCATTAAAAACTATAAAATATATATGTTGCTATATATACTTATTTTTTATACAATTATATATATTGATTTTGTTGTAAAATTATTGTAACAACATATTTTAGATGTAAGCAATAATTCTTGTGCTGATTTTAAGAAAACGTACAGTAATTTCTTCACCTCTTTGACTATATTATGCAGTAAACAGGACATCATATATTATTATATTATATAATATTAAAATGTAATAAAATATTATTATTTGTATAGCTATATATTAGCTTAACAAACAAGCACGTGTTGTTAAGGTTTTCATAGTCCCTTATTTATGTCACAGTAAAAACTTTTGGTTGGTTCTTTTGTGAGATCTGAACAACTGACAGTAACTACAACTTAGGGGGAATGTGCAACTCGCAACCTAAATGTTATAATTATAAAATGAAGCAGGTCTTTAAAACATTGTTCAAAGTTTCTGACGGATAATTAAAATACAGTGAAAAATAAACACTACTTGAAGTAAAAATACTTTTATTTTTGCAATAGGACTCAGCGAATCATTCAAGCCTGCTTTCATGCACTACAAACATTTAAAAAGCAAGAGGGCTTCTGCAAACCAAGAGACAAGAATGTTAATTTTTGTTAAGATTTTGGTGTGTCGGTTTGTGTGTGCTCTCATTATACATCACACTCCTGCGTGTTGAGGATTTTGGAGACTGGATTCTGAGAGCTCTGTGTGGCGTCACAGCTGATGGTTTTTGCTGAGCTCCATTCACTGTTAGTGAGACTCAGACTGCTGCTCCAGCTGTACAGTCCATCCTTCTGCAGGACACCTGGACTCAGATTCACACCAGAGCTCCTGCTGTTACCATCCACCTTCCAGCTCAACTTCCAGTCAGAGGGGAATCCCTTACTGGCCACACACATGACTGTAGCCTTACCCTGATTCAACTCATCTCTGGAGGGTGACAGGACCGTTACAGTCGGCTGAGCGTTAGCTAGAGAAAGAGAGACAGAGAGAGATGGAAACTGTGAAGTTTCTTTCACACATTTTATGTTTTCACTTCCCTTTAACAGATTCTGAGTTCATCAAGCAGATCTGAGTGCAGTGGCCCATTGAAACAGAATTTAAATTTTGATCACACATTGAGACAGGTTCAGTATATCAAATATTTTATAATATTAAATTCAAAAACTTGTGTTGTCTGTTTCATTCATTTAACACAAAATAAATACAAAATGAGCTATAATAACACAAAATGTGTTAAAAAGCACAACACAATAATTAATACATCCCTTTTATACTAGTAGAGTTTACTAACTATTAAAATAGCTCAAAAAGTTTTTGCACCAAGCGCATAGAATTGCATAATTAAATACATTTTTCTTTACTTTTCTTTTTTAAGGGACACTGATCAATTTAGATTTTCCCATATATAGATTTCAAAGTTGTTGTCTGCTTTCCCTCAATTATACGTCTTTCCAGTAACATTTCTGTCTCATGTGTAAATTCATTTAAACATTATCAAGCATATTAAATCACATTACAACCATAAACCAAATAAATTCAGAAGATAAATGACCATGAAAGAGAGAGATACTTTGGTCAAACAAAGAATGTATTCTTCATAAACTTTTTTCTCTGAATATAAGTAATATTTATACTTTTATTCCTGCTAGTGTCTCTTTCGTATCATATGTTGTTTTAATGTCTTATGTTGAAAATATAGTATAATGAAATGTACTTACTTCCAACTGAGAGTCTTGTGCCTCCACCAAAAGTCCACCACAGTGATACAAACCCATTAAGGGGCTGTACAAAAACCTCCTGCACACTGAACAACAGCATTAATACTAAACACCAAATATGATCAATAAATACAAAAACATTATCATGATGTTCTTTGGCTGTTAAATGGTAAATATTCATATATGACACAAAGGAAGCATGTAACTTTTATTTAACCTAATTTAATTTAATTGAGATGATTTCCCAAATGTAGGCTTGACCCTAACAACTAAACACATTTGATTCTAAAAGAATTACAGTATTGCTGACAAGTTGTATAACAGCACATTAATAGTCTGTAAATTACAAACTCTTCTACTTCATTTAGACTTCTTTAATTAAATATTTTAAAATGAAGCTCTAACAGTATGTAGCCTAATATAAAAGCAGTATTTTGATGTGAAAATGCTGCCTAATTGAAATTCAGATTGATATTTGTAAAGTAATTATTCAGTATTTATTTAACCTCTTATACCTATGGACTTACTTCTATTAGTCAGTTCCTTCGATGAAAGTCAAAGTGATTCCTTCTCATTTTTCACTGAACAAACATCATTGTAAAAGCACCAGTCTGCAACCGAATCCTGCGAAAATGCCTGTTTTACTGCTGAATGATATTTAAAATTGCAATATAAACGAAATGTACTTTTGGCTACAGTCTGATGAATGAAGGTTTTGCATATTTCCTGATTTTGATACTTATATGCCTCTGAAGATCAGTCAGAGGTCCTGTCAGAGTCACACAAAAACAATAATGTCTGCTTTACTCATTCTGGGAACACTGGCTCTACTTACTCAAGGTTTAAAATATTGTTTTCTTTATTATGAAATTGTGTGCTATTTATTTTTGAATAGCTTTGGACTTTTTTTTTTTTTTTACAAGTGTTTCATAAAGGAGGAGAGACTTATCATTATCAATTAAAATGTAACACCTGTCTTATTTTTAACCCTTTCTCAGTGTCTCATCAGGAGGACCAGTCTCCTAAGTCTCTCTCTGTTAAAGCAGGTGGATCAGCTTCTATTAACTGCATTACATCTTCTGGAATTGATTATAACTTGAGCTGGTATCAGCTGAAAGCTGGAAAAGCTCCTAAACTGTTGATCTATACATCAAGTTATCTTGCATCTGGAGTTCCAAGTCGGTTCAGTGGAACTAATTCTGGTTACACATTTACACTGATCATACAAGGAGTTCAGCCTGAGGATGACGGAGAGTATTACTGTATGGGGTATTATTTCGGTGCCCTGACTGGCTTTAAACCACTATTCACACAGTGAAAATGCCTCACACATAAACTCACCTTCTAATCCGAATGCATCGATCACACGCATACACGCACACACACAATTTATAAACTGTTTTGAAAAAGTGTATTATATATTATATAAATTATACAAATATTTATTCAGCTACGTTTGCTGTTTTTAATTACTTTAAGTTTAAAAGATTAAAGTTTAAATTTTCAACTGTCTGAAAGTAAAGCGGTAACACCCGTAATGTTTTACTGCCCCCTATTGGATATAAAAATGACAACATCCTCATATCAGATCACTTGTTTACAACGAAACCTGTGCAGTTTTGTTTTAAGGAACTGTAACTAAAGCTGTGAAAAGGGAAACGTTATGATATTTTGCATAAGATGCCCTGGTATAGATACAGGCCGCTCGGTGAGTTTAATTGCCAATTTTTCAGTATGATAATCGTTTTTTATCTCGTAAATGTTTGTGACGTGGGTCTGGTGAAAAACATGGCGTTATAATCTTACACAGATGGACACTTACAGCATTTAAAATTAAGGATAATGTTCTTAATTCTCACACTTAACCTTTGCAAAAATATACATTAATTGATACATTTTACGTAATGCTACACTCTTACAGTTTTTTTTTCAATTGCTAACAAGCGTTTAACAATAATTTAAGTACTATTTTTAACTCTTAACACAGTAACACACCTACATTACACAATTAGCGAAATAGTAAATTTTCTTGCCCAAACCACATTTTGTTAAATAAATACTTAGTCTACATTTCAAAATGCTGAATGCCTTTTTCAACTTATTTTAACTCTATCAAAACACAGCTAACCCGATTCGAAATCGAGTCATTCAGTCAAAACATTAGCTCTAGTTTTGCCCATTGCTTACACACTTTTTCAGAATTTGGCACATTATTTAAAAACTCTACAGACAAGCCAATCAGACATAGCACTTGGAGATTAACAACTCACATCTATGCCAAAATTAAACACTGCAATCAAAACTTAACACTCCTTTCTAAAAATGAAATTCATGAATCACAGAATAATGTAACAGTAGGTACAGTCTGGAGTAGAAACTTGAAGATACCTGTTCTCCAGTCGGAATGTCCTTATCGATGCAACTGTGTAGTGACTGAGGTTAGGGTGGACTCTTTGCCCAGCCTCCCTCATGGACAGGCCATGATTTATCATGGTCCACTAGAGTCGACCTGACAAGTGATTTTTGAACAAAGTGTCTTATGTAAAAAAACTGCTACAAGAAGTTTAGGTATTGAGGACTTGGTCCAAGCACTCGATTTGGTGTAGCAATGGGCAAAAACTGTAAATTGCTGTCAGACAAAAAAAAAAAACTTTTGCCATTTGGTCACGTAACAAAAGTCAAAATATAATTAAATTAACAGAAACACGTACAGTCCAGTCTATACTTTCAATTTCTATTTCTTTCAATCTTCTACAGAAATGCACAGAGGAGCTCATGAAAGAAGAGCTTTAGGTTTTGAATAACTGTGTACATGATATATCAAAAAATATTACATTATGGTAAAGGTGTTTGCAACAGAAGACAAATGTTTGCTTTCAAAATGTTTTTGATATTTTAAAGGTAGTGTTTAATTTTCCAAGAGGTATTTTGCATTTTGTGTTCGCAATTCTTGGATTGAAGCCTCACTAGCACGGAGCAGATCAAGACCAAGACCATCCAAGAACACCTGACCTGTGTGCCGTCCATGTAATAAAGAACAGTTGAGATCCACTCCCACATGCTAATGGTACAGAGCAAATGAAAAGAGAAACAAAAATTAAAATGGGTCAGTTTTCATTTGTTTAAATGATCATTTGTTGAATCACAATTTAGCAAAAGTAAAATGAAAGAAAGGATGATAATCCATTGACAAAGTAACCCCAAAAACTGACATTTCGTTTAAGTTTTTGCATTTGCATCGTATGATCTGAAAAGTGAACTGTGAAGCGTTACACGGACTAGTTAGAGTTAGCAGTTTGTTAGTTGAACAGTGTTAGATGAGTCATATTCCTGTAAAAGACTCAAGAAGAACATTTGCATTGAAACGTCATGCTTCAGTGCACTGAATGTGGTTATAGACCTGCTGTGTGTTAGATTTCATCACTGATTCTCTGGATCTTTCGATTTACAAAAAATTGTGGGCCTTGAAACAAAACATGACTTTAATACCCATTATTGTTTGGATTCTTACCTACACCTGGGGTAAGTATAACAATGTATACATTACACATATGATAAATATTATCTTACTAGTATATAAACTTATATTTTGTATATGGGTCAATGACATGACGTGTATTTTTTGTGTCCAAATTCATTATTTTCCTTAAAAGAATTTGAATAAATACATGTCATATATCAAATGGATCTACAATATGTCCTTTATAAGAAACCCTTTTCATTTTATTGAAATTCAATAGATTTTTTGAGTTTTGGTGTTTGAAAGACCAAAAATGTCAGGTGGTGCGACCGTCCGAACATACAAAGAGAGAACAAAACTGAGAAATAAATGTTAATTTTCTCAATAAAATTCTTAATCAAATATTTGGGCATGATTTTATGTTAAATTCCTTATAAATGAGGGGAAATAGTGTATCGGTCCTATTTCAAAACTAATCTATTACTTAAAAAACTTTTGTCCGAAAAATGTACTTCTTCTAATGTCAGGGAGAGCGACCGACATAAAAATGCAATTTTATTCAATGTTCCTTTAAGAAAACCATGTGACAGCATATGACATCACACAGAAGACTCCAGAGGAACCCTTTGAAGCAGTAACAAGGTTAGTCAACCTCCCATAAATATTAGATAATTTGACATTTTTGAGTAATGATGAGGTTGATTCAACTTATCATGTCAGGTGGTATGACCCCTGGAAAACTTTGAAAATGTGTTGTTATTCTTAAAATATGTATTTGATTTAAAAAATGTATGTATAACCTTGAGCATATGGTCAAACATTTGTATAGGCGTCCAAGTTAATGCCTCTTAGATTTGAATTGAGTTTGAAATGTCAGGTGGTGCGACCGATACGTCAGGTGTCGCGACCAGAGTTACAGTTAAACCAACTTAAAAAAGTCATGTTAATTCATGTTTTTGAAAATATTAAATACATTTTAATAAATATATAAAGCTTTTAAGTTGTTTAAAGGTGCAATCTATATATGTATATATATTTGTTTATTTTATTATGGTTTGAGTGACAACTTAAAGAGCACATTGTCCATCTTAAAGTCCTATTCTTCAAGAATATAGGACTGTATAATCAACATTGATACTAAAACAATCGGATCTTTAAATTAATCTATTTTAATATGTTTTTGTAGATGCCATTATCAAGCAAGGAGAAAACAGTACGATATAGAGCTCATTTAAAAAGTGATCCAGTTGCAAGGGCAGAGTACCTTGTCAAAAGAAAAGCAAGGAATTGTGTTCATTATGTTTATCTAGATACATTGCAACTTAAGTTAATATTTGTTTGTGGTAATTACAGTTATTACATGTTAATAATACATACAGCATGATAGCAGTGTCATACAGCATTAAAGAAAAGCATTGTTATTAGTAATGAATTCAAATGATTAACAAACCATTACCCATTCTATTAAATATTTAAACTAAAATAATTTATTTTACAAATGATATAGTACAGGTAAACCCGAATTTTTTTTGAATATCATGCAATAGTTAATTTATTTCAGTAATTCAAGTTAAGAGGTGAAACTAATATAGACTCATTACATGCAAAGCAAGATATTTCAAGCCTTTGTTATAATTTTGATAATTATGGGTTACAGCTTAAGAAACCCCCAAATTCAAAATTAGACTATTGTGAAAAGGTTTTCATAGCTTGAAATAACTCACTTTGCATGCAATGAGTCTGTATAATATATTAGTTTCACTTTTTAACTTGAATTACTGAAATAAATGAACTTTTGCACGATACTCAAATTTTTTGAGTTTCACCTGTATGTCCCATATATTTTCATTTACTTAAAATAGAAGGGGTCTGAAACCATGTATCTTTTATAGAGATATGTTGCTTTCTGAAAGCATGATTTTGAATTATATTTGAAAAGAGTTGTTTTTTATCTTGACTTACTGAATCTATTGAACAGTAGATTGAATTCTGCCCTTAATGTTTCTGGGCCCAATATTTGCACTAATTTACTGATTCCTATAAAAGATGTTCTCATTTATTAAATGTGTTCCTTGAGGTTTCAAATTTATATTTTTAAAGAAACGATGATCAAATGTTATCATAAAATGCAGTATTGTTTTGCACTTTCTTGTTAATTAAATGTAATTATATTATTGAGATGGAGTATAAATTGGTCAGAGGATTCAAATAAAAAGCCAATTGAAACTTGAATAAAATTCATTGACATATCTTTCTTTTTATTTTGTGAATATCAATCATTATTGATCACAACGTCAGGTGGTGCGACCAGTCATGGTCAGGTGGTGCAACCAGCAAATTTACATTTAAAAGTATCAATTGCCACTGCAATTGCAAAATGAAGTAAGAATTATAAATGTAAACCATTATATAACGTATACAAATCATTTTTACAGTTAAAAACAAAACATAAAAAGTCCTTATGGAAAAAATGGGTGTTTGAACAGACAGAAAAGCAGCCGTTTATAAGATTTGGAATAAAAGGTCAATAAACAAAGAAATAGAAAGGGAATTTACCATGTGATATGCATTTTAGACACTACAATGATTCATATTTACAAGTCTCAGTAGTGCTAAGTTCATTAAATGTATATTATTTTTAAATAATATATGGTCGCACCACCTGACATTTTCTGGGTGGTAAAATCAGAAATCTTGTTTAATAATGAATTAATGCTCCCTAAAATGCTGTAAAACCAATATAAATCAACACAATACATTTTTTGGGACATAAAAATGCATTTTCAAACTGTTTTGCTTAAAATATATTTTTTTTCTTCTTGAAAATCTTATTTGTCATTGACCCATATGTTTTTCTGTGTTTGAGACAACTGTGTCTAACAATATATGATTCTATGTTTTCACTTCTGTCTTTCAGTTGCCGTGGGACAGATTTTGAATCAGTCTGAAGCTCAAACAGTAGATTCTGGTCAAACTGTCAGTATTCATTGTAAACATACACCAGCATTAAACGCTGTTAAGCCAAACTCAACTGACTTTTGCATGGCTTGGTATAATCAGATTCCTGGAGAAACTCCTAAACTGCTGATCTCTTCCACATCTGATAGAGCTTCAGGAGTTTCCTCTAGATTTAGTGGGAGTGAGGATGGAAAACATATTGATTTTACTCTGACCATCAGTAAAGTTCAGCCTGAAGATTCAGGAGTTTATTACTGTCAGAGTCAACACACTAGAAGAGGAGACGCTAAGAACCCTGACTGGGTGTTCACACAGTGTTAAAGCATCATACAAAAACCTCCATCAGACCTGCGAATGCATCCCTCTGTATTTACATATTTTATATTTTATTTAAACATTTCAATATTATTGATTTGAAACTTGCATTTGAAAATTAGGGCTTTTTAGTTTTTGTCTATTTTTGTTCCCAATAATTTATAACTTCAAATCTAAATGGATGTTTGTTTCTTTTCATGTGACGTTTAATACAAAAATTAACAAGCATATTAAACAATAAAAAATATATATTGTTGCTATACTGTATATACTTATTTTTTATACAATTATGTATATTTATTTTGTTTTAAAATTATTGTAACAACATATTTTAGATGTAAGCAATAATTCTTGTGCTAATTTTAAGAAAACTTACAGTAATTCCTTCACCTCTTTTGCTATATTACGCAGTAGACAGGACATGATATATTACTATATTATATAATATTAAATGTAATAAAATATTATTATTTTTATAGATATATATTAGCTAAACAAACAAGGACGTGTTGTTAAGGTTTTCATAGTCCCTTAGGGCACTGTAAAAAGTAACACCTAGATATAACTTATAAAAAGTGAGGCAAGTGGCTGCATTGGACTTTTTAAGTTGAATCAACTTGCAGCCTTTTTTAAGTATAACAAACACTTTAATATTACTTCACACAAACGCAACAAAATCAAGTTGAGCTAACTTATAGTACCAGTATTCCTCAGTTAGATAAACCTACTTTTATTGGTAGAGGGAACTTATTTATGGGTTGCTACAAGTAACCTGTAATCATTTTATTTAGGTATTATGAACATTATTTTTCTTAGCAAAATTAACCTAATCATATGTGAATAAACATTTTAATTGAGTCCTGGCTATAACCTCAAAAAATAAATCTAAATGTCTATATTCTAAGCACTACGGTAATTAACTTTACATAAACAGATATTGTCAATGACAATTACAAATTCAATTGAAGAAGAAAAAGATGGGAAGATAGATCGAAGACAATAACATTTATTCAATGTCAACCAGTTTCACTTTTTACAGCGACTACAAAACAGGCAATAAATGTGGCCACACACGCACACAAAAAAAAATGTGTTTTCAACCTGTTTTGAACAGTTAAGTGAAATATCCAAACTGACCAATCTGCAATGTTTAGATAAAGGTAAATGTGAGCCATAACATCACATTGCATCACACCGGAACTGCAATGTCAAAAATTATTACAGTATTTCTATATATTTACAGTCCAAAGTCCACATTAATTAAGGCACTTTTCAAAAAAAGAAAATATGTAAGACTAATTCTGTTAAATCAAAGTACTGGTAAAATTCTGAGACAATGCCAGATCCCATTGAGAAATCATTGAAGACAACTTGGTGGGGAGATTTGCATACTTGGATGATGGTTTAGGACGAAAGGGATCCAATCCCACTAAATGCATCTCATTTGTTCACACCAGTTTTGAGGGATACTTGAGGACGAGGGCATAGCAATGTTCAAACAGGAGGCATTATGCTTTCGACAGGTTTGGCACACCTCTGACCACGGTCTTTCCTTCTATGATAATCCTAAAAGTGTCGGGCTGATGGCACATGTACTATTTCAGTTGGCAACTGCCAAGCTCAGCGTGCACCTCTGCTTCATCACAACTCTATTGGTGGAGACAAAAAAAGAATTAAGAGTTTGGTAAGACAAACAGGAAACAAGATGAATATAAAAGACAGGACACAGTCAATTTTACTTTTGTTGATAAAGGTGGTGGATTCTAGACGGATACTGTGACTAGAGCATGTGACCAGAGTGAGGTCTACCATCACAATGCCATTGAGTGAGGGTACTATACTATCATGATCTACAGTAGTTTGAGTACTGTCTTTTTCTGGTTCAAAGAATCCATTGTAATAAAACAAATGAATTGTCCTCGCCTGTACTTGATTCGACATCATATTACTGTTTATTAAGCTACAGAGTTTAAATATATTTAGATATATATAGAGCAAACGTAATTAACCCATATTATCACAATATTAATACATACAGACAGAAAAATAGACAAGTAGCTTTAAGCCCAATACATACGTGTTGGACACTGATGAGGTCTTACAGTCTCTCCCTCAATCAGGCATCTCCAGACCACTTCCCTCCTTTTCTTCACAAAGGCAAATGGATCCTGTCAAAAGTAAAATCTGTTCAAAAGTCACAGCCTGATGACAGTAGCACAAACCACAGAACCTCTGTATTTCAACCATTCAATTGCTGTAAAAGGTGTCTACTATATACACATCACTGTACCATAAGATCTCACACTATCACCAGCCTCTCAGAAAAATAAACATATGTGCATGTTGTTTACTCAAAAGGTCAAGGGGAGAGTTCAAAAAATTGAGATTTAACTTTCCAATTAGGCCGTGTTCATCAATATGAATCAAGCTTCTATTAGTACATTGTCTATTTCTCACCTCAAATGCTTTCTTAAACATGTTTTAGTGGACCTTTTATGTGTAAAGAGACTGCTTAGGAGCAAGAGACACTCTTGGAAAATGGGGACGAGGGAATTGCATCACTTATGCACTTACATGCATATGCAGTCAGCAAACTATCACTAACTTTGGGGCTAACTATCCCTTTAAACTATGCAACTCTTAGAACATGGCCTTACATGTAGTTGTTCTTAAAGAATGAGAGAGGGGGGTTCTGACAATGTAGGGTGTTTCTATCAGTCTCTGGGTAGTATGAATGTGCTCACCATGCGTCAAAAAAACTGGGTCACATATTGGATGGAAAATCTTTTACATGAGACCATTTTACCTCTTATCTGGATGATTGTCATCATTTGGGACTTGATTCTTTGACTGACGGCTTTTTTGTGTTGAAAACTGACAACAGCTTTGGAGTTTTGCCATTCTCAGGAACTTTTCACAGATCTGTTAAGCGATGTATACCATCTTAGTTACATACCAAAAGTGATATGTTTCTTCAATCATGGACAGTGTCAAGCAGTAAAGGATCATATACACTATGTATTTATTTTTAAGTATGAAAAAAGCAAGAATGTGAAATGTAATCTTTAGTCAAGTTTGTCGCCTTCTGTTTGTGGTTGGTACATAAAAACGTCTTCAGAAATGTAATTGTATGGACCCCACACTATTCTTTGCAATTGTACCTATGTTTTACTTACCTGGGAATAATTGTAGCCATAATTGTATCTTTTTAAAGTTTTTCTTACCTGGATATGAAGCTAGAAGACCCCAGGTAACAAAATCACTTGGGTATCTACAGACCAGGAAAATGCATGTTAGAATAAGGTTACAAATCAGTTGTAAATGTTACTTATTCAAGTTATAGGTTAGAAATCGTTTTAGGGGTTTTCAACCAGAAATATGCCTTTAATAGACTATGAAGCAATTAAAAAACAGACAGACTACTAATCATACATCTCTACTGGCAAATCTGTGCATCTGCTTTAGTAATGCAAAAGTATACTAACATGATCTCTGAGTCCTGTCAAAGTCACATGTCTAGCTTGTTTTGCCTGCTGTCCATAAAACACCATAGCTTATTTTCCCCTTATTTGCCCCCACAACTATTGAATGAAGCCTCGAAATGATTTCGTTCGAATATGATCCCGAAATTTTATCTGTGCAATATAAAAATACTACTGAGGGTATTTGTGTAACTAATTATTACTAGAAGTATCTGCGTTTTTAAACAGTTCCATCCTAAATGTTGTAACAGTAGCGATGATGTTAGCAGGGGCTGCTAGTAACAGAAGCCATTGCTATCTAAAGCACTAGCATCTTAGCTGCTAACACGAGCACCTCACGACAGCCGCATCCCCCACCGGAGACCGTGTTGTTAATATGAAATTAAATAAGTGCTGTAGTAATGCCTACTATGTTTTTTAAGGCTACTTTGGCCTTAATTTTACCAATAATATTACTTTTAATCGTTAGTAAGCGTCACCTTAAACTAGCGTACTACCAATGTTAACGTGTTTTGACTAAGACTTTTACCTTACCGTTTAATGTTAAATATTACCTAATAAATGTGAAATAAACATTTCTCAACTTACCGTGTTAATCAGTCCCTGAAATTCAGATCCGATGGAGCGAAAAACAGTTGAAGTGCTGCGGAAGATGCTGCATCTGACTGGAAAAATCCCCGCCAGTGAAAAGGAGATAATGCCATTGCCAACTTAAAATATTTACGTTTGATGAACACACCTGCCACATCGACAGCTGCTCTAATAAATTATTTTCGTCAACTCACTTTTATAACATTTCTTGTACACAATAACCACATAAAAAGAACTTCACAAATAAATTGAATTAGTTTTACTTAAAATATATCAGTTTTTTATAAAACAATATATTTTAAGTAAAGAGGAAGCATATTGATAGGTTTTAGTATAAAACAAATAAAATTAAGTAGATTAAAACCATTTAAAGTAAATAAAACCAACTTTGTGAGTGAAGCACTTTTTACATTGGGGAACTTAGGGGAAATGTGCTACTCATAACCAAAATGTTATAATTATAAAATGTAGCAGGTCTT
>SOYY01000173.1:0-22574 GCA_008369825.1 Triplophysa tibetana | reverse complement strand
TTTTATTCATATTATACTACATGCTTGTCATCTTGATGGTCTATAGAAGTGGTTCCCAACCTTTTTCCTTGGGGCCCCACATAATATTTGACAATTGAAGCCCCCCAAACCCTCATATATGTGTGTGTGTGTGTGTGTGTATAATTGCTACTCACGCAGAAATATATAGATATTAAATTATTTAATTAATTCATTTATATTTACTAATAAATTAAATGGTTAAAAATTAGTAATTTAAAAGATTTGAATGACATTTTACTTGAATAATGAATCAAATGTTCAGGTTATTTTTCAGGCTGCTGTCAATAACTGCTTATTTTTACGAGGTGTCTTTTCATTTTGTTTGGTTCATGCTGTCGTTTACCAATTTTTCACACAGAACACACATTCTGGCCGAGACTTGTCTTGTCCTTCAATAAAACCAAAATTAAGTTTCGTCAGAGCGTCTAAACTTTTTCATAATTTCTGTTGAAGAATCACTGCATTTACGGTTGTAACGAGCAAGGCGGGACGAGAGGCAGTTTTAAATGTTGCCAGTTCCAGCCTCCTTCCTTCCTTCCTTACTTGAACTGTGTCACCACGTTTCTCTGCTTTTTCTCCTTTTGATTTGATTTTGACAGGAACGTATTTTTGACTGCATTATCTTGGAATTGTGAGCACATAATTTTTTTGAACGTACAAAATGTTTTATATAAAATGAGTAGTGGAGCATTTTATGCAGCTTATTACACCTCAATGTATATCAGCTCCCGCGCCCCTCATGGGAACTCAGGCGCCCCCTAAGGGGGTCCGGACCCCAGGTTGGGGACCATTGGTCTGTAGTACTATATGCCCTGTCTCATGACTCAAGAAGTGTTTGAGAGCTTTGTGTTTTTGATTATCCATTGATAACCAATCATGTGAGCTTGATTCACCAAGTAAGGAATAGTCAGTTGACTCTGTTAGCTTAAATACTACTGTATTTTGGATGTAAGGCAGGTCAGCCTGTGAAACTCCTTGAGAGTTTGCTGGCAAAGCTATAAACTATTTTCCTCACTAAATTTATTATATTAATTATATTCCTGACTGATTAATTATCTTCTTTCATCATACCTGGTCTAGGGTCTTTTACTGTAAACCCCCTACACACCCACATTGGTGAAGATGACTATTCAATTTAGTAAAATACTTCACATTACTAATAAACTCAAAGGCACTTTCAAACTGTATTTAAAGTAAAAATGAAGTGTTTCTCATACTTCTGTTCAATGCCAGCCGTGAATCCTGGTCCAATCCGGTACGAGACGTTAAGAGCGCCCTTCCAGTTAGCAGGAGGATTAGGTCCCCCCATATTCCTACAGGAAGTGACATCACAGTAACATCACATCTCATCCCATCTCAAGCTGCACAATGCGCAACAAAAATTGGTGATGCCAAATGCTTGAATGCATTGTTGCATTATTCTATCAAAGACCTTTATGAAAAAACGACAATAAACCGATGTATTACATTTGTAGAGCTTGATTCAATAGCATCAGTATTTTTAGCAGAGGTCAACCCACTTCAGCAATTGAATGGCATCATGATATCCAATGGGATGGACTGGAATCTTGGGTAAGCCCACGCCGTCCTCTGCCGGATATCTGTAGGTGTATTCTACAAGACAGATGCATAATGATGAAGACTATGAAGGTTTGAAGGAAGCAGACAAGGGTGCGTTTTCCAAAACCATCGTTCCAACGATCAAACGCAAGCAGCACCGCAAAGTTGCGAGGTTTGAACTACAGATCTAGAGCTTTGGATAGAAGCATAGTTCCTTATTATTATGACAACTAGACCTACATGTATCAAGCTTTTTATCAAAGTAATCAAGCAACATGCAGTTCATTCCATATCTATTACTCAAAATATATACAAATTTAATTGAAAATCGTTAAGTTTGTCAAGGAAATAGAAGCGCTGTTTTTTTAAATTGCACATGATCTGAGTGCCACTTATATATTATTTAAATATCTTGATTAATTTGTGCGTGCATTTCTGTGTGTGTGTGTGTGTGCGTGCTTGTCTGTGTGTCTGTCCGTGTGTGTGTCTATGTCTATGTGTGTTAGTACGTGTGCATATTGTGTGTGTGCAGTGTTTGTATGTGGGTATGTCTGTCTTCTGTTTTCACCTTTTACAGGTATATAACTTTAATTGATTTGCTTATGTATTAAAATGTCAATATGTCTCATGTACAGCTGCTTTGTAACAATGAAAATTGTAAAAAGCGCTATAAAATAAAGTTGTTTTGAGTTTAACACTCTTAGCACTAAATCTCACAGCACAAACAGAGACCTTTAGCGGGATATCCGGGTGTGAGAGGGTCTCCCGCTCCATTCAGGTTAAGGACGTTTCCTCTCTGAACACCACCTCCTGGTAGATTCCAGCCTTTCGGGTACGGCTCTACATCCTCGGCACAATAATCTGCGGGGTCCGAGTACAGAATGATGCCTTTCGCTCCAGCTAACATTGAATTCTTCACCTGCGAAGACATGTTTGAATAGTCCATGTGTTAAAATATCAATATTTACATTGGAATCTTTCAGATAAATGTAACTTAATGCCATTTGCACAAACATTTCATGTTTGGTGAACCGTCCCTTTAACACCTTCCATCAAACATACATCAAACATCATTCAACTCTCATCACCTTGTTTCCACGGAAGATTTTGCCGTAACGAGCGATGACGATTTTTCCAGTACAGTTAATCCCCAGGTCTCTCTCCAGTTTAAAGAAATCCTCCGTCCGTCCATAATTCACATACACCAGATCACCCTACAGTTCAGAAAACATCACATTACTGCGAGCGCTTTGTAAATCTTTATGTGTGTGTAAAATATAATTGAACACGACACATAATATGACTGAAAAGGATTTGACTTCCATTGTATGAACATAAAGCCACTGAAACATTTATCAACATTTCTTCTGTTCTGTTCCATTGAAGAAAGAGTCGCTACAAGTTTTGGTGAATAAATGGTGGAATTGTCCCTTTAATGAACGAAACAGGATCAATTATAAGTCACGTTGACTCTACATTAGCAGATATCAGTATATGGTCTATAAACTCATCACCTCTGGTTGTCCTTTCGCAGAGAAAGCGTTGTACGGAGGGACAATATCTTCCACGTGTTCATAACCTTCAGGAACAGGTTCAGCCAGAGAGGTGTTGAAGATCTGATAGAGAGACAAAACCTTACTGATTGAATGAAAACATATTTATGTCTTGTGACGAGCAAGCCGGGAAGAGAGCTGTGAGGGAATGACGCGGGGCCAGTGACGTGAGTGATGATGAGTGGAACGTGAGGTGGCTGCCGGACCGTTCTTCAATGTTATTCTTTATTTATTTTGATTAGAAGTTTGTTTAACGTTCACGGTTCCTGCCTCCTTCCTTCCCAACTTTGAACTGTATGACATGTCTTATTTATGTTTTTTAGGGTTGTGATCGGCTGTTCCTACCTCATTGCCCACATGGTCCACTATGGAGATGTAATTTGGGTTTGTTTTATTGGGGTACGAGAGCAGAACGTCATACGGTACAAGATGCACCGTGTCCAGCCCGAACTTCATCCACTCATCTCGAATCTGCTCGGCCAGGATGAGATTCTGCTGCGACCCCGCCAGATGGGGCAGTCGCGTGAACTTTCTGTTTGGGACAAAAGTGTACTGCTGCTTACCAAGCCAATCTAGAATAGATCTAGACCTTTAAACATCAAACTCTAAGTAAACTGCATTGAGGGGAACTCCGGACAGGTGGGCTGTATTTTCACCTGAGATGTTGTTTGATATTCTCCGCCTGCATTTCATCCAGGAAGTCACGCAGAAAACTTTTGGACGTTTTTCCATGATTGACATGAGTAGGACGAGCAAAACAACCTGTGAACAACAGTTGTGAGAAACAGACAGCTGTCACGCCAAACCATGTCTGAAGAAATAACACTCATCTTCTGTTCACGTATTGCTTTGAGTTAAATAAATAATGCACAATGAAATGGTGAAAATCAGACTTTTTTTGGCTCTCAAAAAAAAACAAAAAAACTGCATTCCAGGTGTGTGGATATTATTGCCCAGAAAACCAAATGTTTTCTGCCTTCCTTCTCCATTACTTTCCATTTTATTTAATAAAACAACTTTTCACTTATATTCATCTGTATTCATGAAGTTTCCTATACGTGCTGTAATTAAAAATAAATGCATTAAACTATCAAATCTAATGATCCACTAGGCTGAGGTAGGTGGGGTCTTAGTGGACATTCAGGAATTTTGGAATGCAGTAATCTGGACGAGTGAGGGATCATTGGACCATGAATGTGTCACCACAGGTTTACACAACAATATTTGCCGAACAGCAGGTTTAAAGAGTAAACCAGAGCAGTAGACTCAGAAAAATGTAAGTTCTATACAGGGTTCATTAGCATTGATGACAAAGAAGAACCGTTTTAGTCAATGCTATTTCTAGTCATCATTAACAGAAACTGTTCACATTAAAACATTCAATAGGCAACCAAATCGGTTTGTGTGGTGTGTGCTGTGTGTGAGCGAGAGAGCAGGAGATGTTGTTCTCTCTTTTTCTTTTGCTTCCTGTGTAGAGGAGGGCATCTGCACACACACGGTTCTAGTCTGTAAAACCTTCTTCACTACAGACAGGTTGGATGTCAAAGTAGTACAATGAACAAACGTAGTAATGACGTGGTTAGTTGCCTGCATTTTGAATGTAAGGCAGGTCAGCCTGTTGAGCTCCTTGAATGCTGAAGCTGGAACTATTTTTCTTCAGTAAATTCTCTTCTATTAATTGCATTCCTGACTTCTTGTTTTCATTCATTCATTACTGGTCTACGGGTCTTTACCCCTACACATCTAAAGTACAAAACTCTCTAGTAGCCTATAGAGAGACTGAACAGGAATTAGTTTTATCTGTTTAAATTAAGTGCAAGAAAATTTCGTTACAACATGATTCATGATTTTACAGCAGTCAGGCCAGGTTACTTAACCTTTCACAAAATTTGTGAGGACATTCAAAACGTCAAGTACAGTTAAACATGCATACACAAACTAAAAACAAGTGAACTCTGCTCATGAGCAATGCTCAGTGTTGAATGTTGATTGTAAAGCTCTAATGGCTTGAAATTATGTAAACATGCATATTATTAATAAAATTAAACTCACCTATAATAAACCCAACCAAGAAAAAAGCCGTAATGACTGTTAAGCGACAGATCCAGGTCACTATTTTTTCCTCGGTTCCCATTAGAATGAGGGCAACACTGACCAGCTGCTGAAAGAATGAGCTGAACTCAGAGAGAGAGAGTGAGAGAGAGAGAGAGAGAGAGAGAGACAGAGAGAGAGAGAGAGAGGAGTGAGGGCGGGTCTTGGCAGGTCTGTTGAGAAGAATGATTCACTTCAGCGAATCGGTTCATTCGACAGAATCTGAAACTGTCAAACCAGTATCACCAGAACATGGGTGAGTTTCATGCTTGTGACTCGTTCCCAGGGGGAGATAAGGGTGCATTTTCTGGCAGAACACTGGCAGAATTTAAATTAGGTGACTTGGCGTGAAAAGCTGTACAATTGCTCTGTGCACGTACATTGTGACGCAGTATAGGTCACTTTACAAGCTTATTGGCTGAAATAATCAATAAGAAAAGTAATTTATAAAACGGTCAATTCTGGTCCTGATTTTTAATGCTTTATAAAATTATAATATATTATTTAATTGTAATTGCTTCATAAAATTACAAAACGCCTGATTTGTATTTATCAAACCATGCTACGCGCATGCAGTAACCGTTTTATAAAAGCAATTGCATGTTATAACTTCTTTGATGGTCTTATTGCTGTAATTTAACACACTGAGGTCATCTAGTGGATTTAAACAGCACTGCAGTTTCTGTCTTTTATATCAAGAAGAATTCCAGCAAATGCTTTTCTCGGCACAACACAGGCACCTAGTGGTGTCCAGTTCAGTCCAGTTATTATTATAATAAATAAAGAGAGAGAACGAGTGGTATGGGGCATGTTGTCTTGTTTTAAGGTTAATTTGTTATTTATTGGAAAGGAACAGAAGCATTTGAGCTTGGCTGTGTAAAATGACATTAGTCTCTTAATAAAGAAGAATAAAGTAGAATTGTTACGAGAATAAAATCGTAATGTTACGAGAATAAAGTCGAAATGTTTCGAGAATAAAGTCGAAATGTTACTAGAATAAAGTCGAAATGTTACGAGAATAAAGTCGAAATGCAGTGTTGGGTAAGTTACTCTGAAAAAGTAATTGATTACTAGTTACTCATTACATATTCAATAGTGTAATTAGATTATTGTACAAATTACTCTGTCCAAAAAGTATTTGGTTACTCATACTAATTACTTTCTATATCCTACATCAACCTTGATTAGTATAGTAATTCAAGGATAGACATGAAACGGCTTATTTAATTCATTCAAATAAATTATATTATAAACTGACCAAAGTAGTACAAATGTGAGAATTATACATTAAAGCACAGATTTTAAAGTAAGACAATGAATTTTGATGTCAATACACTATTGCACATGCATGTATGGCACAAAGTATTTAGTTTAATTACATCAAAAGTAACTGTAATGAAATTACAGTAGAAATAAGAGTAATCCCTTACTTTACTTTTTCAAGGGAAAAGTATTTAAAATACAGTAACTAATCACTTAGTAACTAGTTACACCCAACATTGTCGAAATGTTACTTGAATAAAGTCGAAATGTTTCGAATTACATCTCGACTTTATTCTCGTAACATTTCGACTTTATTCTCGTAACATTTCGACTTTATTCACGTAACATTTCGACTTTATTCCGGTAACATTTCGACTTTATTCTAGTAACATTTCGACTTTATTCTAGTAACATTTCGACTTTATTCCGGTAACATTTCGACTTTATTCTAGTAACATTTCGACTTTATTCTCGTAACATTTCGACTTTATTCTAGTAACATTTCGACTTTATTCTCGTAACATTTCGACTTTATTCCGGTAACATTTCGACTTTATTCTAGTAACATTTCGACTTTATTCTCGTAACATTTCGACTTTATTCTAGTAACATTTCGACTTTATTCACGTAACATTTCGCCTTTATTCTCATAACATTTCGACTTTATTCTAGTAACATTTCGACTTTATTCACGTAACATTTCGCCTTTATTCTCGTAACATTTCGACTTTATTCTCGTAACATTTCGCCTTTTTTCTATTAACATTTTGACTTTATTCTCGTAACATTTCGACTTTGTTCTCGTAACATTTCGACTTTTTTCTATTAACATTTTGACTTTATTCTCGTAACATTTCGACTTTATTCTCGTAACATTTCGACTTTATTCTAGTAACATTTCGACTTTATTCACGTAACATTTTGACTTTATTCTCGTAACATTTCGACTTTATTCTCGTAACATTTTGACTTTATTCTCGTAACATTTCGACTTTATTCTCGTAACATTTCGACTTTATTCTAGTAACATTTTGACTTTATTCTCGTAACATTTCGACTTTGTTCTCGTAACATTTCGACTTTTTTCTATTAACATTTCGACTTTATTCTCGTAACATTTCGACTTTATTCTAGTAACATTTCGACTTTATTCTCGTAACATTTCGACTTTATTCTAGTAACATTTCGACTTTATTCACGTAACATTTCGCCTTTATTCTCGTAACATTTCGACTTTATTCTAGTAACATTTCGACTTTATTCACGTAACATTTCGCCTTTATTCTAGTAACATTTCGACTTTATTCTAGTAACATTTCGACTTTATTCTAGTAACATTTCGACTTTATTCTAGTAACATTTCGACTTTGTTCTCGTAACATTTCGACTTTATTCCGGTAACATTTCGACTTTATTCTAGTAACATTTCGACTTTATTCTAGTAACATTTCGACTTTATTCCGGTAACATTTCGACTTTATTCTAGTAACATTTCGACTTTATTCACGTAACATTTCGACTTTATTCTAGTAACATTTCGACTTTATTCTCGTAACATTTCAACTTTATTCTAGTAACATTTTGACTTTATTCTCGTAACATTTCGCCTTTATTCTCGTAACATTTCGCCTTTATTCTCGTAACATTTCGCCTTTATTCTCGTAACATTTCGACTTTATTCTCGTAACATTTCGACTTTATTCCGGTAACATTTCGACTTTATTCTAGTAACATTTCGACTTTATTCTAGTTACATTTCGACTTTATTCTAGTAACATTTTGACTTTATTCTCGTAACATTTCGCCTTTATTCTCGTAACATTTCGCCTTTATTCTCGTAACATTTCGCCTTTATTCTCGTAACATTTCGACTTTATTCTCGTAACATTTCGACTTTATTCTAGTAACATTTCGACTTTATTCACGTAACATTTCGACTTTATTCTCGTAACATTTCGCCTTTATTCTCGTAACATTTCGCCTTTATTCTCGTAACATTTCGCCTTTATTCTAGTAACATTTCGACTTTATTCTAGTAACATTTCGACTTTGTTCTAGTAACATTTCGACTTTATTCTAGTAACATTTCGACTTTATTCACGTAACATTTCGACTTTATTCTCGTAACATTTCGACTTTATTCACGTAACATTTCGACTTTATTCTCGTAACATTTCGCCTTTATTCTCGTAACATTTCGCCTTTATTCTAGTAACATTTCGACTTTATTCTAGTAACATTTCGACTTTGTTCTAGTAACATTTCGACTTTATTCTAGTAACATTTCGACTTTATTCACGTAACATTTCGCCTTTATTCTCGTAACATTTCGCCTTTATTCTCGTAACATTTCGCCTTTATTCTAGTAACATTTCGACTTTATTCCAGTAACATTTCGACTTTGTTCTCGTAACATTTCGCCTTTTTTCTAGTAACATTTCGACTTTATTCTAGTAACATTTCGACTTTTTTCTAGTAACATTTTGACTTTATTCTCGTAACATTTCGCCTTTTTTCTAGTAACATTTCGACTTTATTCTCGTAACATTTCGCCTTTATTCTCGTAACATTTCGCCTTTATTCTCGTAACATTTCGCATTTTTTCTAGTAACATTTCGACTTTATTCTCGTAACATTTCGACTTTATTCTGGTAACATTTCGACTTTATTCTAGTAACATTTCGACTTTATTCACGTAACATTTCGACTTTATTCTCGTAACATTTCGCCTTTATTCTCGTAACATTTCGCCTTTATTCTCGTAACATTTCGCCTTTATTCTAGTAACATTTCGACTTTATTCTAGTAACATTTCGACTTTGTTCTAGTAACATTTCGACTTTATTCTAGTAACATTTCGACTTTATTCACGTAACATTTCGACTTTATTCTCGTAACATTTCGACTTTGTTCTCGTAACATTTCGACTTTTTTCTAGTAACATTTTGACTTTATTCTCGTAACATTTCGCCTTTATTCTCGTAACATTTCGCCTTTATTCTCGTAACATTTCGCCTTTATTCTAGTAACATTTCGACTTTATTCCAGTAACATTTCGACTTTGTTCTCGTAACATTTCGCCTTTTTTCTAGTAACATTTCGACTTTATTCTAGTAACATTTCGACTTTTTTCTAGTAACATTTTGACTTTTTTCTCGTAACATTTCGCCTTTTTTCTAGTAACATTTCGACTTTATTCTCGTAACATTTCGCCTTTATTCTCGTAACATTTCGCCTTTATTCTCGTAACATTTCGCCTTTATTCTCGTAACATTTCGCCTTTTTTCTAGTAACATTTCGACTTTATTCACGTAACTTTTCGCCTTTTTTCTAGTAACATTTCGACTTTATTCTAGTAACATTTCGACATTGTTCTCGTAACATTTCGACTCTATTCTCGTAACATTTCGCCTTTATTCTCGTAACATTTCGCCTTTATTCTCGTAACATTTCGACTTTATTCTAGTAACATTTCGACTTTATTCACGTAACTTTTCGCCTTTTTTCTAGTAACATTTCGACTTTATTCTAGTAACATTTCGACTTTGTTCTCGTAACATTTCGACTTTATTCTAGTAACATTTTGACTTTATTCTCGTAACATTTCGCCTTTATTCTCGTAACATTTCGCCTTTATTCTCGTAACATTTCGACTTTATTCTAGTAACATTTCGACTTTATTCTAGTAACATTTCGACTTTATTCTAGTAACATTTTGACTTTATTCTCGTAACATTTCGCCTTTTATTTTGTAACATTTCGCCTTTATTCTCGTAACATTTCGCCTTTATTCTAGTAACATTTCGACTTTATTCTAGTAACATTTCGACTTTGTTCTCGTAACATTTCGACTTTTTTCTAGTAACATTTTGACTTTATTCTCGTAACATTTCGCCTTTATTCTCGTAACATTTCGCCTTTATTCTAGTAACATTTCGACTTTATTCTAGTAACATTTCGACTTTGTTCTCGTAACATTTCGACTTTTTTCTAGTAACATTTTGACTTTATTCTCGTAACATTTCGCCTTTATTCTCGTAACATTTCGCCTTTATTCTCGTAACATTTCGACTTTATTCTAGTAACATTTCGACTTTATTCTAGTAACATTTCGCCTTTATTCTCGTAACATTTCGACTTTATTCTAGTAACATTTCGACTTTATTCTAGTAACATTTCGACTTTATTCTCGTAACATTTAGACTTTATTCTCGTAACATTTCGACTTTATTTTTATTTCTAACGTGGCACTGAAACGCCGTCGTACATTATCAAGTCCTTTAGAGTTTCTCTGATGAGTTCTGTTGTTTTTCCCTTTTCAGCAGGCTAAAAAGTGCTCAACAGATGTTTATTGTCTACGTTTAGTGCTTTTGGTTTACGGTCAGAATGCACACAGGACGTCTGTTGCGTCGCAGGGGAGGCGCGTCACACCCGAAACATGACCGTCGTGAACGGGCCCGAGAGGCAGACTCTCACTAACTCAAAGAACATGATCAGAATTATGATTGTGAAAAACCGACAGCTGCGGTGATGATCGAGACTGATCTGCGGTCAGAGGGGGAAAGTCGCCGGTCAGTTTTGCGGTGCGTAAAGAAAGCGAGCGTGGAAACGAACGATGGCTTTAGCGTTTAAGAGCTGGATGGCCAACGAGGGACCCAAACACTTCATCATGGTGAGATGAAAAATCTGATGCCTTTATTGAGATGTGTTTGTGTAACAGCTCATTGTGATCAAAACCATCAACAGGATCTAATGGTTTAATAGAAATTGCACTGGTTTGAATGGAAACTAATGGTGTATTGGTAATGTGTTAGGTTCTATTGGTGGGATATTATCTGGTTGATGGGAAACAATAGAGCTGATGGCTCATGTTGGAATTTCTCTTGTGTTTTAACTGTGTGTGTGATGTTTTGAACAGATGGTTTGGGTCGGAGTGAATGTCTTTTTGTTCTGGAGAACCTTCCTGCTTTACTACAGCAGACCGCAGTATTATTATTTACACGAGATGCTGGGGGTAAGAAGTTGTATGTTGGATTTGTTGTGTGTATGAGCGACATTTCATTTCATATGTGTGTTTAACGTTTGCGATGTGTGTTTTTGTTAAAGTGTCTTTGTTTGAGTATAGAGATTTATTTGTGTGTTGTTGTGAGGTGAATGCTCTCTCATTGCTGGTTTAGAGGACAGGACGTTCGGAGTCTGTTATGATGTTCTTGTAATGTTAGTGTGCTGGAACACAATATGTCCATGCGAATCTGGCCAACTCTTGCAAAAACACATTGTGTAATGTTCTGGAAAGATATGACACACACACACCCTAGCACACAAACTTTATTATAAAATTGTGACAGTTTTACACACACATTTGTGTGTGCATCCGTGTGCATGCATGTGTGTGTGTACAGTATGTATGGGGTTGTACAGACGTGTGTGCACATGCCCTCCTCTACACAGGAAGCAAAAGGATCAGAGAGAACAACACATCTCCTGCTCTTTCTCTCTTTCCCTTCCCTCTCTCTCTCTCTCTCTCTCTCTCTCTCACACACATACACACACCACACAGAACGATTTTGGTTGCGTATTGAATGTTTTAATGTGAACATTTTCTGTTAATGATGAATTATATGACTGATAGGTTTCTGTGGTCGATATGTTTATGCATGTGTTTGTGTGTTTGTTCAGTTGGGTCTGTGCATCAGTAGAGCATCAGCGTCTGTGTTAAACTTAAACTGCAGTCTGGTTCTGCTGCCCATGTGCAGATCAGTACTGACGTTACTGCGGGGGTCGCAGCGGGTGAGATACACACATCATGTGCTTCTGATTTAAAACTTTTTTCCTGAAATAACATATGACATCTCTCTCTGTCTCAGGTGACCAGTCGACAGGTTCGCCGGTTGTTGGATAAGAGTAAAATGTTTCACGTGACTTGTGGAATCACTATATGTGTCTTCTCAGGTAAGAGACTGATCTGTGATCTGTAATCTCACTTTGACCATCAAACGTAAAGTCTGCTCCATACTGCATCTTTCTGATATTTTGATTAGAGATTTCCATCTACGTATCCTAAACAAATCTCTTGAAAAAACAAGAATCGGCACATTTTGCTAATCCCAAAATTATTTGATAAAATGAAAACAACGTTTCGACCAAAAAGGTCCTCGTCAGGCAAACAGCATGTATAAAAGAACAGAGCATTTTATAACCCATCGCAACTGAGCAACTTAATCAACTGATGATCGAATCATCATAAGAAACTTAAGAGAGGAAAAAAACAAGTATCTACAATACAGCAGAAAGCATAATTTACCAAAAAAAAAGGTTTTAAATCAAACTCAAGATTAAGACCTTGTTTTGGGTGTTTGACGTAAATAAATCACTTCCCTCCGTATTAAAATCGTATCGATATCTCCACACCTTCTTGGTATCTTCACTTGTCCAATTCCTAAATATCGAAGAGTCGACGAGTAATGTTTTAAAGCATTAAAGTGAACAGCTATGCTTTTTTTGATTATTTAATTGTATGTTACTTCTGTGTTTGGCAATAAAAACAAATCTTTTCGACTAAAATATTTTAATGATTCAATGTAACTCCTCAATGTCAAATCCGTCTATTAAGTACAACAATAAACATTTAATGATTCCCAGAGATTGTGTTGAAACAGCTGATGTGATTGAAGTTTTGTCTTTAAATATTTGGGACATTTTTGTGAGTGACTTCAGATCAGACAGACAGCCGTTACACTTCACATCACAAAGACAGTGACAGATTATTCACGATGTGTCAATATCATCTCTGAAAGTACAGTGTCTGTGTGTCTGCATGTGTGTGTGTGTGTGTGTGTCTGTTTGTGTGTAATATGCCTGTGTGTCTGTCTGCATGTGTGTGCACTTGTGAATGCATGTGCATGTATGCAGGCACACTTTGGGAAGCGTGTCTTTGTTAAATAACACATGTCTAGTGTTACAGTTTTAGGACACCAGCTGGGGGTTGTCGACTGACAGATGTGTGTGTGTCTGTGTAAGAATAGCGGAGTATCCTGAGGGTTTTCCCAGCTGGTTTGATCATGTTGTCCGAGACTACCCCCTTCACATTTCCTGTCTCATGTATTGTGGTCTTGTTCTAATTACAGAGCTCTGAGGCATCCCGTCACCACGACAACTGTACATCACAGCTAGAACACACCCGCATGCACACAATACACACACAATAGACAAACTTTCAAACATTCTAGAAGTATGCTGTCAGAGCGCGTGTGTGTGCTCATGTCTGGTTTCCTCTGTGTGTGGTTGTGCGTGTATGTGTGTGTATTGTGACACAGATGTGATTGTTGTTCATGTGATTTTTTGTTTGTTTATTTCTGCAGTGATTCATGTAAGCGCTCACCTCATGAACATGGTCAATTTCTCCATGATATTCGGAAGATTTTCCTGAACTAAATATGGCTCAGTACAAAGGACAGGTAAACGCGCACAGTCACACACATCTCAAAAACCGCTGTATGTCATCAAATCCAGATTATGAGCATCAATAGTTTCTGAAGTGTTAAATATCGATCTTAATGTCATAATTTGATGTTTTCTCAGAAATAGTTTGTGATGTTTCTTGTCTCCTCAGGACCCCAGAATCCTCTTCCTGAGCACAGGTGCTTCACATTTCTCATTTTTCTTTCATAATATTGATTGCATTATATGCATTTTATAATGCATTATATAATTTGAATTCCTTTTTGTAACAAGTTATTTTTTCACTAGTGTTTAATGCTGTTTTGCATTTAACAATATAGATCATGTTTGATGAATTACAACATTGATCAACTGATCGCTTTGTTCATGTTGAGAGGTCATGATTGGGTTTGTCTCTTTCAGTTCCTGGAGTGACTGGTGTTCTGTTGGTCATTGTGTTATGTCTGATGTTTACAGCCTCATCTTACAGCATTAGGTCAAACTTCTCCCTGACACATATACACATTACATCTTTCTCCATTCTACCCTATTAAATCATTTAAATATGAAAGTGTGAGACAATGATATATTAACCGTAAGTGAACTTTATCTTTAAGTGCCACTTGACCTAATTCTGACCCCAGTTTCCTCTTAACGCAAACACACACACACATGTATGTTTTATTATCTCTGTGGGGACAGTCCATAGGTGTAATGAGTTGTATATTGTACAAACTGTATATTTTATCCCCTAACCCAACCCCTAAACCTAAAGATCGTAGAAAACCTTTTGCATTTATAGATTTTCAAATATTACCGTTCTGTACAATTTATAAGCTTTTGTGCCCGTGGGGACCTCAATTTTAAACAAGGCCACAAACACACACAATCACAGCACTATAATTACTGACAGTCACGTGATGGGGTCCTTCCCCTCCTATTGATGTGTAGCTGATCGTTGTTCTTTGTAATTTAAATGTTTAGTGGTTCTTTTGTTTATGAGTGTCTCATTCAATCTAAGAGATTTAAAACACACAGTGTATCTCTCTCATGCCTTTAATGTGTTTGACAGTGTTTTAATTGTGAGTGTGTTTGTTTGTTTGTTTTCTCAGAATGTCGAGCTATGAGATATTCTGGTACACTCACAATCTCTTCATTGTGTTTTACCTTATACTGCTGCTCCATGTAGTGGGGTAAGATTATATTATCTCTCTCTCCTCAATCTCTCCCTCTCTTCTCAATCACACGCACGCACACACACACACACACACACACACACACACACACAGACACACAGAAGATCGGACAAAAAATGTTTTTGTTTATACTTTTGTTTAAAATGTTCAATGTTACAAGTGCGTTTACGGTTGTTAAAACAACTGTCAATATGTGATGGCTGCATCATACTTTACACACTATGCCGCCCTATTAAATCATTTAAATATGAAAGTGTGAGACAATGAAAACCTTCCCCAAATCACAGTTCATTAAAAGACCTTACACAAAAGCGTTCCAGTTGTTCTTCCCCTCTGTTCTTGATGTGGTTTGATTGACACATATTTATCCAATAGGGGCGCTTTAAAGTATCAGCTTAATGTGGAGTCCCACCCACCCGGCTGCATACACACAAACCTCAGTTCACACTCGCTGACCAATCACAGAGCAGCAGGAGAAAAGGAGTCCCGGGCAGTTTGTCGAGAAGAGGCGCGTTTTCAAACCCATTTCCCTCAGGTGAGGAATTGTTTCTGTGTGTTTGTGTTCATACCTTTGTGTAAATGTGTACCGTTATTGATCTTTGTGTGTGTGTGTATTTTAGACATGGCTGTGGGTCTTGGCTCCTCTCTGTCTGTACTGTGCCGAGCGGTTGTATCGCTACATTAGAAGCACCGCAGAACCTGTTACCATCATTTCTGTAGTCATTCATCCCTGTGACGTCTTAGAAGTGCGCATGCTGAAGAGCGGTTTCAAGCCCGCCCAGGCAGTGAGTAAGCTCCGCCTCTGTGCTGGGCCACTTTTACACTACATCCTAGATAGCGCTATGATTGTGGATAAACATTTACAATTATTGGTTTATCGGGTGCCAAAGCGATTAAAAATTAAGAATAGAGGTATTCTAGATATTTTATATTCGTAGCTCTAAACTCCATCCCAAGTCTTCCCAGGGATCCTGCTTTATTTTAATTTTATTTAAAAATTGTGTTTGTGTGTTTTCTTTAGTACATACTGCTGAACTGCCCGACTGTTCTCTTTTGAAAATCCCCTTTACTCTTACAGCTGTAGTGTGTTTCATTTTGTTTGTCAGAAATATTGTTTGTTTATATGACACATGTACCACAGCCAGCCCGGTTCCAAAACCAAATCACTGAAGGTGCTTTTGAAATAGTGAGTGTGCTCACTAATATCTAAATATATTATGTTGTAAATAGCCTGTAATCATAAACAAGAGATAAAACTAAAAATATTACCGCAAAAAAAAACATGGTATTATCCCTATATTACAATATATATATATATATGTAACCTAGATTTTGTTATAAGATCAAAATCTGTAAAATTCATAAAAATGTAAACAGTGACAAATTACCAAGAATAGATCACCTCTCTACGAAAATTAACCACGAAAACCATGTTTTTTAAAAGCCATAGTTAAACGAATGTTACTTTAGTAAAACCGGTTTTGCAATAAGTAATCAATACACCAAAAAATATTTTGTTAGACATGAGATTTAACAAAAATCATTTATTTAAAACCATGTAAACAAGGGTGTACTGTGTAACTCACTCACAGCGGACACAGCACCTAAACGGAGGAGAAATACAAATAGAAAATTTGAGAATTGATATGAGAAATACAAAACTTGCTTGACGAACATTTGCTTGTTTGGGGTTTATTAAGCCAATTACTGATGTCCATATTACAATATTTTAGAACAACATGGACGATAAATGTTTTTATTTTTTACCAGTCAGCATGCAGAGTTGACTTCCAGAGTGAAACGCTACATACAGGCAGTGAACAATTAAAAAAAAAACAGGCTCACATGCGCTTCACATGCACATGCGCTCGCTAAAGATATGAATCAAATACAATAAAATGCCATTATAAGAATTCAGAAATAACGAATAAAGTTGTTTATGTGTGAATCTGCTTTTATTGGCTAGTTGTAGTTTACATTATCAATAATACGCCATTCATATACGCTATTAATAATTCCATATGTGGGTGCTTTTCCTTTAGTTTGAGCACCCTCAAGCACCCTTGTAGAACCGGACCTGACCACAGCGTCCTTTTCCTAAGTAAAAATGATGGTAACACAGAAAATTGGAATTGATCCTTGGTTTTAAGTCATAAATTTATTTGTATATTTAGTTTATACTTTTAAGCATATTTATATTTATTCATTTGGCAGTACTACGTTTTCCTTTAAAGATCATCTGTTACACACCTAATGCATCTTTTCATCTTCATGTGGTTGCACTATACTTTGTATGTTGTGTTTAAAAATGAGATGCAGAGATCAGTATTCCCCCGTGGGTCCATGCACATATTTGAATGCACATCGTAATTTTGATGTCTGCCCTGATCAGGAGGAATGTTCCAGAAGAACACAAAGGCAGCACATGGACGTGTTCTTTTATTTTCTTCACGGCTCATGGCTGAGGGCCGTGTAGATGATGTCATTCTTATGATGTATCAACTCTCTCTCTCTGTATTCAAAGAAAACAAGTGTGGAATGTTTGAGAAACATTCAGATCTGAGCAGTATCCCCCACCAGACACTTTCAAATCCCACTGCGAATCATTTTACCAGATTGCAATTCTTTCCACACATGGTCATTTTTTGTCATAGTGTTGATACCCCAGGTTTTTTTTGTTCTGTGGAGTGCATGACTGTACCTAAACATCACACAAACCCTGCTGTGTGGTGTGTGTGTGTGCATGCGTGCGTGTGTGTGTGTGCGTGTGTGTCTTTAAGTGTCCAACAGGGAAGAATGCAACATTTGGTATTCATCTCAGAGTGCTGGGGACTGGACATGTAAGTACACCACACACACACACACACCACAACACAGCAGGATTTGTGAAGACAACTGAAGACCTCTTGTAGACTTAGCGTGTTCGTAATAAGATTATTTTGTAACAAAATGAGTTATACTCCTAAATCTAACCCTCATACAAACCAGCTGACATTATGAAATTCAAAGCAGACTGAGATTTATGAGAGTTTCATTAATAGTGAGCGCAATTCAAATGTTAAATGCTTTTCAATAGTGTGATTACAAAACATCTTTATGTGTGAGGATATTTTTAAACATTTGACCCTCACAAGTGAAGTCAAACTTGGACACACACTCGCAGTACATAAAATATCTCATGATCTAAAGGTGTTATTTCATCCAGATGTGTCAGAACGTTAAATATTTGTAATAAAACATGCACACACACACACTTTGGGTTGCTCAGGTCAGTCAATCACTTTCCATGATGTCATACTCTTTTTTTGATTTATTAGAAGCACACTTAACAAAATAAATACCATGTTACGAGCACACACACACGTATGTTGTATATATGCATGTACGTTTATAAGTGTGTATGTTCTCTCTTTTTCTCCATCATGTCTCAGCGAGATTTTCTAATCTGCTGCTCACACAGTCAAACAGCTCTGAGATCCTTCCCATGATGCAACAGAGGAGATATCCTACGTAAGTCTACTGCTTGTTGTGTGAAAAACTGCTGTTTGAAGATGACAACCCTTAGTATAGGGAGGTGAAAGGTCACTATCCTCTGACCACATCACTTCCTGTGAAAACCTCAAGTGTTGTATGGTTGGGAGCATACTGACTGTAAAATATGGACGTTGAGTCCGTGTCATCGCCCGTAAGTTCTGAGGAGCTTTTTTGAAGCTTAAAGGGGGCCGTCGCTATCTAAGCAGCGCATCGCTCCTGGATAATCGAAATGGGCAAAGAGGCGGGACGTGGATGGAGCTGAGCCGTCTGGTTGCTGAACCACTTGTCACTCAAGTGGCCACGCACCTTAAGGTTTAAAATAAGTTAAACGGTTGAGTTATAAAGAAATTCACCCTCCTGGCAGTTGTCTTGAAGGTTAAATTAGCTATATAGATCAAAACTACAAACATGTTTCTAGTCTCTTTTGATGTGGCCAGTCGATGATTGCAGTTTAAGTCACTTACGTGTTGGCTTCACAAGGGAGATCAGAAGGTTGCTGCTTGGTTTTGAGTCAAGTGTAAAGCTCCAATAAGCTACTTACATGTGGCAGACATGTGGTGTTTGTGTGTGTGTATGTCTGTATACAGTGGGAAATGGCAGCACATCCTCCTCCTGGCTGTGTGTGTGTTTGCGGACTGTTGTGAGCTGCTTGAAAGAAATCTGGAACACACAGGCAGTGTTCTGAAAGCCATACTGACATACTACTGACACATTAATAATACTTTTGATGTAGTTTGTTTTTTACAGAATGTGATTTTCCTTTTGTACTAATGAATCCCAGTGACCCACTTATTTTACATCATTCAAAACGTAACTTTATTAAGTGTACTTGAGTAAGGTTCAAGTATATTAAAGAGTATACTAACACCATACTATACTTGTTGTAAGGGTACTTTTCAGTGCTATTTACTTGGGACTAAATTGGCCTGCTCTTAAGTTTATGAAAGCATACTTTTGTGTATACTTGAACGTTTAACAGCAGTAAACGTTTGAGTACACGACTAGTTTACTGTTTTCTGTTTACAGTGAAACGATGCAACAAGTGAACTTGTAATTTTTTACTAGTTGTAACTGTTTTTTTTGCTTATGAAACTACACTTTGAAGTGTACTGCTAGTAAATACTAGTTTAATAATTTTTTATACTGTAACTTGTCTTTAAGTGAACTCAAGGAAATACTTTTAGATGACTATTTATATTTATTTTTGCACTAAGTATGCTACTGTTTTCCCATTATAGTTTTAAGTTTATCTGGATCAAAAGATTGAGTACAAGTACAGTCCAATACATTTTTCCATCTTTTTTGATACTATAAGTCGAAACTTGCATAAAATGACTTAAACTTTAAGTCTTAAAGTATACTTTTTAGTTGTATTCTACTAATAGCACACTTGAATAAACTTGAAGGGGCAGGAAACATGCAAACATTCAAAATGCACAACGTAAATTAAACATATCAGTGCTGCTGTCAGTGTGCAGAGCGGAGCATGCTGCATAGGATAAATATCCCAGAATGCAATGCACTTAACCCTTACTCAATCATTGCAGCTGGTCAACTGGATATTTCAAATCACTTTATAATCCTAAAACTAATTTGACCAAGTGATTGTTTTGTGTACGTACCCCAGCATCTCTCATTTGATTGGTTCTTCTGTCTTGTTCCGCCCCCAGAGTGCATGTGGACGGTCCGTTTGGCAGTCCATCAGAGGAGGTTTTTATTATGAAGTCAGCCTTTGTGTAGCAGGCGGAATCGGAGTCACACCGTTTGCTTGTGTTCTGCAGGCTCTCTTGTAAGTCCTCAGTCAAACCCTTCAGTCACCTTCACTATGATGGACGGACTACTGTATTAGTAGTGTATGTGTTGTGACTGTGTGCTGTGTGCTGTTACAGTGTGTGTTGTGTTTGTGTTACAGTGAGGATTGGCATCAGTATAAATTGAAGAGGTTGTATTTTGTTGGGTGTGTAGAGACCTCAATCCTTCTACTGGTTTGCTGATCTTCTGTGTGGCCTTCATGAGAGGGTAAACATAAAAACATAGACACGTTTGGGTTTCTAAGGACTTTTGGTCCCCACAATGATAGATAAACACACACTCACAGAATTTGATATTTGATAGTTTGGTAAGAATGTGTGATTCTCTGGGTTATATCGCCACCTGCTTGATTTTTTATTCTTCACCATTATGTTTCTCTATAAGAGCCTGTCCTAAATAGTTCATTAACTTGTCATCTCTCTCTCTCTCTCTCTCTCTCTATCTCTCACAATGGTCAATTTCAAGGTACTTTATTGGCATGATTACGTGTTCCTACATATTGCCAAAGCATTAAACATATAACTAAAGACATACAATAGGAACAAAAATTAGTGTAAATTGAAATAAGGTGCTGAGTAAGGCATACATATAGAATGAAATATAAAATTAAGTATATGTGAGTAAACAAATGAAAAATTGAAATAAAATATCACGTCAAGTGCTTCATATTGAAGTGTGAAAGGAGGACTGGAATTATGTTGTGTCCAGAACTTGAGGGGATGTTTTTGGATGTGTATTATCAGGGGGTATCTGCCTAATTCTTCCTCTCTCACACACAACTGCAGTTGTGGCATGACAATCGTCCAGATTATCTGAATGTCCAGCTGTACCTCAGTGATTCTCAGGGATTACAGGTGACATCACATTTACTTTCATTGTTTATCACATAACCTCATACGCCATATAGTGGACACTTAAACAACAAACACATACGTGTTTGTTGAACATGCTTATAATTGTAGTTTTAAAACTTTTGTCATCGGATCCTCACACTAAGAAGGAATGATTAATTTCAGTTCATGTGATTTTTTTTTATTTATTTCTCTTTATTTAAATGTACTAAAAAGTTTTTTTTCCTTTTTGACGTTTTACCTTACCTCTATTATACTAATGATTTTCCTTTATTTAAATATAAAAGTGTTTCTTTAATTGTGTCTTTAGAACATCGGCGATGAACGATACCGTTTCCTGAGCTCAAGGCTTCGGATTGGCCGACCAAGTGGAAGCTCCTTTTCCAGGAGATAGGAAGAGCCGATCAGCAGTTAGTGTACCAAAATGAAATATATTTTTTCACTATTATTTTTTTTGTGTAGTTAATCGAATTAAACACTTAAGTTTGTATAAATGACAAGTAAGATTGGATATATATTTGTGTTTTCCGCAGTAAAAGAGTGGGAGTGTTCTGCTGTGGACCCAAAGGAATTTCAAAGCATTACACACTCTGTGTAACTCAAACCCACACTCAGGAATTGCTTTTGAGTACAACAAAGAGTCATTCAGCTGAGAGATCACAAACAAACAAACCAGAAACACACTAACAATGCCAAAGAAAACTTTTTCTCTCTGCTGAGAAATTCTGCAATTCATCTTCAGCTGGTAACCAAGTTGAAAGATTTGCACATTGCTGAGTTGCACATGTATTCAGGGATCAGTTGTTCTACACGAATCTACACAACCCTGGAAAGACCTTTATATAGAGAGTTTAGACGAAAAAATGATCAAACAAATGATAAAAGACTTGAAACAAGATGATGATCAGAAATGATGACAGTGATTACATTTTGGATGAATTTAGCTCTATTACCTTAAAGTCCCAGCGAAATTAAAATGAATTTTTTTATTTTTTTATGAAATATTGCAGCATTTATAGTAATAGCTTATAATTGTGGTCATTTTCTTTTTAAATTCATGCACCCTCATAATCTTCAATTGAAAAAAATTCTCCTTTTGAATTTCCTTTTCACTCAGACTTTTGGTAAGTACGGAAGTAAAAAACATCGCAACTTCCGGTTCACAGGGACTTTAATTCATTCTGTCTACTTGTGTGCAGAACACAAGGGTTGGACTGAAGCTAAGTAATTCATTTTCGTTCTTTATTTATTGC